>JAANBC010000013.1:0-163652 GCA_014621405.1 Stylonectria norvegica
CTCGTCAGCCCGCCAGCCGACGCCAAGGCTGGCGAGCGTGTGTGGTTCCAGGGCTGGGAGGGCAAGCCCGAGGGTGTGCTGAACCCCAAGAAAAAGATCTGGGAGACGTTCCAGCCTGGCTTCACCACCACGGATGCTCTGGAGGTTGCGTTCGATGCTGGCGTTGTGGAGCAGCTGGGCAAGACTGGCGTTGGCAAGTTGGTGACTGAGAGTGGTGGTGTCTGCACTGTGCCTAGCTTGGTGGGAGCTCTGGTGCGATAAGTGGTGGTGCAGAAGTAAATCTCCGTAAAGCGATAGTACACGTCAAGTAATACGAAGCATACCTTCGTACAAGTACAGCCAGAATGCGAACATCACAAAGCTTGAACCAATCCGATCGTTTGACTTTAACTTGTCTAGGTATTCTTCGGCCTCTATACAAAGTATGGCCCCTCTCATACACCAAATCATCCACTGTCTAAAACCACCATCACAATATACGAATACAAAGTATACATCGCCTTGCTTTATCCACAAAGCCAGTACTCTGGCCAACACGGCCGAAACGCTCTCCCTGAAATGCTTTTTTAGTTTTCGTAAAACTCCAACACTGGGAACGCCGAAAAGATGCACCACGAACATAAACACCGACCGTTTGCAAACACTATCGTGCACAACCGTCTCCGTCTAAAACTCCACCTCCACACTGATAATACAATTACACCTGTCACGAGAAGAAATACTTGCTTTCTCTCAACTGGCTCACGTCGAAATCACCCTTGGAATATGGTCAGCAACTAGAAAAGAATCGACCGAGAGTGTTCATGACATACCTTTTTTGGGATGGCAGGAAAGCTCAGCGGCAACCAGATGTCGACGGTTTTCTTGCTGTACGTTGACTTCTTCAAAGGCTGGTGCTCAACCACTTGCTGCTCGAACTTGGACATGTTTATGCTCTCCATCAAGCCGTTTCCGAAGTCTGCCGTTTCAAGATGCAAGTCGTCCGCGTCTTCATTCTCTTCGAGAGGCTCAGCCTGGGTCTCCTTGGCCAGCACAGAGGCCACCATCTTTGATTCGCTGTCAGGAACGGCCCCTAGAGCCTCCTCGGCGTCTTCGTCAACGACGGCAGCTTCGGCCACTTCGGCCATTTCTTCGAAAATCGAAGCTGGTGTTACGATCTTCTCGGCGGCCTCGAGATCCCAGGGGGTTCCAGACAGTCGCAGGGTGTTCCGCTTGTGCTCGAGCAGCAACTCCTCCTTGGCAGAGAGTGTGCTATTTTTGCGCAGGTCCATGATCTTCTGGGCAACGGCGCTATCGCGATCCAAACGAGTGAGGTAGAGGGAGCCCTTGTAGCGGGCATTGAACTCGGCAGCCAGGCGACCGACAACATCCTCCTCGTGAATGCGAATGAAGGAGTCGCGGATGACTTCGTTCATGGAATCCACGTCTGCAGCATGAGTCCAGAAAGAGTCGTGTACAGCGGCGAAGTCCAATCCACGATCGCGGCACTGGATTGCCGAAAGTAGCATGTGAGTAGCGTCCAGTGAGTGAATAAAGTTGGGTGGGAATCCTTGAAGCTGTTTCCTCCGGTTGACAGGGTCAGTCTGGTCGCTGATGGGATACATGACCGCTTGCAAGCAAGTTCGGATCTCCTTCATTGTTGTCTTTCGGTATGGTTGCGCAACTGGCATTCGAAGAGGCGTTGTCCAAACCACAGTTGACCGGAACTGCCGAGTCAATTCGTCGATTCCAGCCTTCAATGACCGCCCTTTCTTCGTGTTCGTGATCTGATTCCCGGAGACCATTCCGCCTGTTTCCTTCGCATACGCATCTGCGATTTCTTGAAGCTGAGCAGGCGTCAGAGCTCTGCAGACGCGACCACCGATCTCACCAAGCCAAAACTGGATATCGTGAGCGCCACGGAACATGGTTGCGAGTGCGTTGAAAATATGTCTCGCGATGTAAGTTGATATCAACAGGTGAGGAATGCCGCACTCTTTGTGTAGGTTGGGGTAAAGAGAATCGATCTGCTTGCAGACCTGCTTCTTGGCTCCGGCGAAGGTCACACCATAAACGTTGGTCATCACTGTCTGCTTGACAACTTTACGAGTAATCTTGCCAGTAACAGCCTCTACCAGCCGAGCGTTAGTGGTATTTGCATCTTTCGCGATGGATTCCTTGACCAAGTTGGCTACCGCAGAGTAGACATCGGCCGGTCGATCTCCTGGCATAAGATTGACCTGCTTTGCGCCCCAGGTGTCACCGCCGAGAGCAGCATAATGCTGGAGCCCGTTGCAGGTTCCATCCTGGTGCACTGGCAACTGTGACACGAACTTGGTCGGGTCAGGCAAGTCGAGAGCCGCTTTGAGCTCGAAGCAGGAAGCAAGGCATTGCCAAGGATCCTCTGCGTTCAGCCACCACCGGCTTCCTTTCAGTGGGTTGGTTGCCGACTCGATGATGTTCGCCACGTTGTCGTTGGCGAAAGCCTCCCGCTCGTCGAAGCTAGCCTTGTCGAAACCGTAGACGTTGGCCAGGTGGATCTTGAGCCACCGCAACCCGCTTGCGCCTAGCTCCTTGCCATTGGCGAATTTCAGTATTGATCGGGTGTGATCAGCGCCCATGTGGTTCAGATAGGTGGGCATAGGATACGCGCGGCCACGATAGTCGACGTTGTGAGGGAAGTATATGGTTTGGTTGCGGAAGGCCCTGGCAATCTCGAGTTGCAGGTTCATGTAGCATCGCTGGGAGTGAAGTCCGGAGCGTTCGTTCTCAACTGCTTTCACTGTGCGAAGCCATGCTCTTCGAACCAAGGGATCCGCGGATGATTCGGGCTCCGTGGGAAGTTGTAGTTCGGGGTCCAAAGGCGGTATGTTGGCAATCTTGACTCCTGAGTTCCATGCCTCGACCATCACGTCCAGAACATCCTTGTTGATCCGCCATGGCGTCTCTCCTAGGACATCCACACCCTTGAAAACCTGCTCCATGTCTCCTCGCTTGATTGCTGCGTTGGTGTAGAGTTTTTGCTCGACATCTCCAGGCTTGAGGCGGACGAACGAAGACCTGCTTTCCAGGAAGCCGCCTTCGTACATCGACCGCCAAGGCTTTGGCTGGGCGACCATTGGTAGGTGTTTAGCGATGAAGTCTCCCACCGGTTCCCGCATCATGCGCTCGACCAATTGGGAGTTCAGAATTAGAACTCCGACCTTTTTGCCCTTTCGTAGCTTCTGCATATGTGAAAATGCAGGTTGGAATTGGCTGATCATTTCCTTCGTCGTGGGATGCTGCTTGACCACCTTCACCTTTGCCGTCTCGATCAAGGCTTTCAAGAGTATTGATCCCACGTGAGATTTGATCAACAATGACCAAGGCTTTGGGTAGTTTGATTCATCTACTGCGGGTGCCGCGGTTTCGAGTGCCTCGGCTATGACAGGTCGGGTCTCGATCGCTTTTGCCGCAGCTTCAGCATCTCCAGTGAACTTAATCTTGCGCCGACGCCGATACTCCTTTTTCTCGTTGTCCCTTTGCTGGAGTTGGATGTCCTCTTGCGCAACTCTAGCAATGTCGTTAATGAGCCTGCTCAAGACGACGCCTTTGTCGACACCAATCATGGCGCCTTGGTTGAGAACACAAAGTATGGTAACAGCAGCAAGTCGGGTTGGGTCAGCCTGTCGAATGAATGGCCCATAAATGCACCGCTCTAGGTCCTGCTCAGACTTACGTTCCGCATTTTCGGACGCCTCAATCTTCTCCATCTCAGACCTGAGCCTAGTTTCCATGCCATGGAACCAAGCTGGTAGGTTTTGAGACAAGGAACCGTCTTCGGTGTTGGCGCTCAAAGCAGTATTGACGCCCATCTTCTGCAAATGCTTGTGATCCTCGCGCCACTTCCCGATGGCTGCTTCGATAGAATCCTTTTCTAGCCGAGATTGGAACTCGTACTGTTCTTCAACAGAAAGTTTCGATATGTCGACATCCTCCAACTCCATCATCAGCCCGAGACTTTGCTTCAGCGCTGTGAGCCCTTCGCCTCGCTGGGGAGTGACAGCAATTTCGGGATACGGCCCTGCGGGTGCTGCATCTATCGGATTGAGTGTTCCTTCCACGCTTACTTGCTCGGATGCCATTGAGACAGGTTCAGCATCCTCGGATTCGGGCGCGAAATTGTAGGTAGGGCAGATCTCGGTAATCACGGCAAGATCCTGATCGCTCAAAATCTCCGCCATGCTCAAAACGCGCAGGCCCGCCTCACCAGGAGCCATGCTCATGTACCGATTGACAAGACGTTCCAGCCTAGCTCCTCGCTCAGACAAGAGCGAAGCCTTGAGCATGCAAGCGATGGTCTCAGCGGTTTGTGGCATATCCTGATTTCGAATTTGCAGTTCGTACCATTTATGGAGTTGCTCGGCTTGCTTTCTATCGGGGTTCGTCCGCATTTGATCCAAAGACGCTCGTAGATATTGGTTGTGCAGGATGATTTGTTCTTCGCCGGGCATGGTACCCATTGTCTTCAGTCGTTTCAGAACCATAGCCGCTCTTTCAAGCTTGCCTACTCGTACGCAGGCATCGAAAACGGGTACAACTTCTTCGTTGTCGCCGGGGATTCCATGTATGTTCCACTTGCTCGCTGCACGCCGGGGTTCGGGTTCGGGGATTCTCAGGGGTGAGGATGAATCGAAGCTTCGGAGATTATAGTACTGAGGGGAGGGCGCATTAAAAATAGGCAAGTCCGGGCTCGCTAGGTGATCGTATGTCGCGCTGTTGAATTTGTAGTCGTCTACAGCCGTGGCGAGGTTCCGCCCTTGCGAGATGCCATGGCCGGCCTCTGATCCCCGCCGCTTCCATGGCCGAAACTGCTTGGTAACAACGCAACGGCGTCCGAAAGTCGATGACACACTCTGGAGAGCTGAACATCTCGCTGAACGCGCAATCAACCCCAGGGTGGAGGTCTGGTGGAGAGAGATGCTTCTTCGAGTCTGCCGAGCAAGCATTGTGGCGGAAAGGCGGTTGTCGCGGAGTATGCCGCGACGGGGAATAGATAACGAAGGAAGGCTCAACAGACGAGACAACTGTTGAGAAAGAGGAAATATTAAGACATTAAAACGACAATCAAAGGAGGGTGTGAATGGGCTAAGATACAAAGTACAGGTAGTGGTTGACGTCAAACACCTGCTGTCGCGTGAGGCTCGAGGCGGATATAGGAGATCAGCTCCAAATTTTTCGCCTCAATGCTAGAGGTGGACGATGGAGCTAGGAGGAAGTTGAAGAAAAACCGGGGTCACGTGCGCACGTGGCCACTCGGCCTCGGGGGTCTTGCGCCTAGAATTTCGGCTCCACCAGAAAGTTGAGACGCAAAGACGACGCCCAAAGTCAATATCCCGCGACCGATGGAGCTTGTGAGCTTTGGATTTTTTTAAACGGCGTGAAACCTGGAGCGTTCTTTTCTCTTCCGTTGCCCGCGATGCTTTCCCGACCAGCTGCTGCAGCATTGAGCTGTCGCCAGTGTCAATCCACCATTTTCCGAGCCGTACTCTCTCGACCCGCCACCTCCAGCTTTCGCAGCTTGCCACAACGCCAAACGAGATCGCTACCAATCTTGTCGCGAAGACTATTCTCTCAGGAGCGTTCTATCGACGCAGTTCTGGAGAAAGATACCCCAACGATAGATGCCGCCCCGAAAACGACGCAGGCAGCCCTAGAGAAAGAAGCCGCAACTGTAGCATCTCCCGAGGAAGCCCTCGAAGCGGAAGAATCTGATGGGTCCGACGATGTGCCTTGGTTCCTCGAGATGGAGCCGCCTCGACATCCCCCGAGCCAGCATGCGGTCGTTTTGCCAACAATTCCCGAAAATGGCCCCCCGGTTCTCGAATCGATGATCAAGTACATCTACGAGGACATGGGCCTCGACGACATCTCTCTCTTGGATCTGCGCGACCTCGACCCACCCGCAGCCCTCGGGCCCAACCTGATTATGCTATTTGGGACAACACGCAGTGAGAGGCATCTTCACGTGGCCTCTGGACGATTTGTGCGCTGGCTCAAGAGAAACCATAAGATCGAAGCCCGAGCGGACGGACTCATCGGACCGGGAGAATTAAGAACCAAACTGCGACGACTTCGGAAGAAGGCCAAGCTAATGGGCACGAACACAGCTATTGTTCCTGGCGGAGACAATGGTATCTCAACGGGCTGGGTCTGCGTCAACTTTGGTTCCGACGATGTCGACTCCAACGAATCAGCCAGCTTCGACCAAAGCGGGCGATTTTCCGGCTTCGGCTCCGCTCGAACGGGCACTACAGTCGTGGTACAGTGCATGACAGAAACTCGCCGGGAGGAGCTCGATCTCGAATCTCTCTGGCAGGTGATATTAAAGAAAAGCCTACGGGACGCAACGAAAGTCCGAGGCGAGAAGGCGGTGGAACAACAGGAGTTAGACGCGCTGCTAGCTTCTAGAGTTCAGATTCCCGAAGGCTCGCCATCTACGCGGGCGCGCAAGAACCCCAATGTCGTTGAAATGACTCCAGCTGCCCTACAGTGGCAAAATCTTTCACAGCAACGGCGATTTTCAACCGCAGCGCGACGACTTTCACCAGATGCTGAACAACAGGCCCCGTCCCCGCCAGGCCATGCGGAGAGTGCAATAGAGCCTGGAGCGACGGGTCCTCCTGATCTAATGCAGGTTGCGAAACACGTTCGTGATATCCAGCTTGTTGGGACACCCATTACTCAAAGTATTCTCGAAAACTTGATCAAAGCCGTTTTTCAAAGTCAATCCTCAATCGAAGACACAGCAGCGCAACGGCTCGCACTCGTGGATCAGCTCCTACTCACGGCCGACGAACGCGGCATGGACACGGACTATACTGAGATGTACGTTACTCTAGTCGAGGCCATGGTCCTATCACCAGCTTACGGCCCAGCATTCCAGCGATCTCAGAAAAACTTTGAGTCCATCATGGCACACAAAGGCTGCCGACTCGATCCCGGCCATGTCCTCCGGCTGATGACAGTACACGCCTTCCGACAGGACTGGGCCAGGTTTTGGGATATCTTTCGAATGCCACTCCGGTTCAAGGAACCTCGCTGGGCAAGTCACTACGAGCTCGCCTACCGAGTCATGGCAAACACAGGGAACCAGAAGATGTGCATTGAAGCCCTCCGCTGGGTCTATCCCGAAATGCTTAGCCAGGTACCACCCGTTATGCCTGTCGGGTCAGTCCACAAGGCCCTCATCGAGTGCATTCAAGTGGCAGACCCGGAGGCAGCCGGTCTACTCTATGACCCGCCGTCGGCTGAACAGCTCAGGGTAATCAAGCAGCGGAGGCTTGCGAACCGGGAGTTTCTGAAGATGTTGAGGCAGGTGGAGACTATCCGGGCAGAAGTTCTGGCTCACGGGGCCAGACAGGATGCGTCTGGACTGTTGGACCAAACCCTTAAGCGCATGTCAATGTGATTACACCTGTTGGCTTGGAAAGGCTGTACGAGTAGGATGAAAAGGGCAGAAAGCCTGAGAACGGATTTGGTTCCAAGTCGGCTGGAGCGTCTTAATGTAAAAGCATATATCTGTAACATCACCCCAAAATGAATAAGAGAGCGACGAGTTGGAGACTGTTAGTACTTCTCTACTGTAATCTAGCTGGTATCCTTTGACTATATAGCAGAATTAGCCCCTCAAGGCCTCCCTCAACAACGGCGCTACCTGTTTCCTACTCGCCGCCAAATCCCCCTGTCTCCAAGCGAATCTCTCCTCTCCCTCATCCAGCTCTCCATCCTTCCATCTCTCCAGCTTCAACCGCTCCCCATCACTTACAAACCTCTTCACCGCGGCTCGGCCCTTCTCATTCAACCCCCAGACCAAGAGGTGACGCTGAAACTCTCCCTTGGGATTGGACGTGGTCATCACGCTCGCGACATCGAGCTTCCGCTCCTGGACCCAGCTCGATAGATCGTCCAGGAAGGTTTGCGTGCCGCCCGCTTTAGATATAAGGTAGTCAAAGTCTTGGACGACGGAGCTGATGCCGAGTTTGAGGCCAGAGTTATCCCACTCTTTGTAGTCCTTGCGGAAGATATCGCGGAAGTTGAGCGTGGAGATGTCTTCCTTGACGGCAGAAATCTCGTCGTGAAACGCAGTGCTGTCGAAGCTAGGATCTTGGATCTTGCCTTTGAGGAAAGACACTGCCTCGATATCTTTCTCTCGGACCTTTGCTTTGGCCGTGAGATTAATTGTATCTTGTAAGATAGCTGCCAGGCCGATTTTGGCCAGTTTCTCGTCTTCTGCGACTACATCACCGCCCTCGATCTCTTGGCCCGCCAACGCCTCCCATGCTGCACCGGTCTCCTCAACAACCAAGCTCATGCAACTCCCGCAAGGCTCCACGACTCTCAGCTTTACATCTTGGCTAACGACACTTTCTTCGTCGTGGTGGTCGATGCAACCGATAACTTGCCCTTCGAACTTCTTCAGTTGCCCGGTGAGACAGTTGTGGTCCACGAGCAGCCACCGAGTATCTTCAGGCTTCAACTCCGGAAGTTCAGACAGGGTTATCAGATCGGAAAGGCTGAGACCCGCATGTCGAAGCAGAGCAGTCATCTCAGTCCGTAGACCTAGGTCCGAACGAGGGAGGTTGGAAAGAGGGATGTGGAGTGCGTGAGGGGGGGAGTTGGTGCGGAAATATGCCAAGAGCACGGCGGAACATAGCGAGTCGATATCTTTTCCAGTCAGTTTTTGGCTCTAAATAATTTTGATGGGTTCTCTCAAACTCACCTGCCGACTCATTGCCGACTACAAAGGTCAAAGGTCCTGTTCGCTGGGCAGCTGGAGTTGTCAAGGATTTCCTTGCTAGAGCCAGGAAACCTGCCAAGGATTGTCTAGGTGGCATATTGACAAGCCGGGGAAAATGGGCGGAGATCAACTATTCAAGTTTGGAGCTCCGATACAGAATCAAGAAAGTCGAGATTACGAGAAAGAAGTATTATAACTGCCTTTGATGAGCAGGTGTAAGTTGTGACTTTTCAGAAACAAGGATTGTAGCAACTCGTGCGCCACAATTTCAGCGTCATTTAGCATGTCGGCAGCTCCCGGCTTCAATAGACTGCATGCACCGCCACAACGTGGCTTGCCGCCCCTCGACCCCTCTAAATCGCATCCCTGCATCGTGACTTTCAGTAGCCGCGCTTATCTCGCCCCGTTATCGGGCCCAATACGATTAACGAAACAGCACGAGGTTCATGAGGAGGACGTGGATTTATACTTATCAAGTTCATGTTGTCAACTAGAAAACTCGTTTTATCTTTTATTCTTACCCTCACTTTCTTGATCTGGGCTTACTCTCTCTCCCAATCCAAATCTAAACCCCTCTACATCATGGGGTCTTCAATACCGGCTCCTATCCAGCTCGCTATCTTTGAGGCCGACACTCCTCAACCCAAAACGCGCGAGAAGTTCGGCGGCTACAAGGGCGTCTTCACCGCACTGCTAGACTCAGCGAGCAAGACATCTAAGCCGCCGCAAACGCTGGAGCAGCTGGTGACCATCAGGGGCTACGACGTGGTCAACGACTCGGCAAACTACCCTGCACTTGACGACATCGACGCCATCTGGATCACAGGCTCGCGGCACACATCTTTTGACAATGACCCGTGGATCCTGAAACTTGTGGAATTTACTAAGCAAGCGATTGAGAGCGGCCGCGTGAAGGTCGTGGGTATCTGCTTCGGCCATCAGATCGTGGGGAGAGCCCTCGGCGCAGGGGTGGGGAAGAGTGACAAGGGATGGGAGGTCGCAGTTACGGAAGTCGACCTAACAAAGGAGGGCAAAGACTTCTTTGGATTGGAGAAAATGGTATGACCTCTCAACGCGAGTTGGCCGAGTTGCACGACAGCTAACGCACAGTTATAGCGCATTCACCAGATGCACCGTGACATTGTCTACAACTTCCCCGTCGACTCCATCCCCCTTGGTTCCAATGACATCTGCACCGTCCAGGCCATGTACCAGCCTGGAAAGTACATCACGGTGCAGGGCCACCCTGAATTCACGGAGGAGATCATTTCCGAGATTCTGTTTAATCGGCATGCTGTGGGTATTTTCTCGGATGAGGTGTACGAGGACGCAATGAAACGGGCGCGTGCCTCATGACGGGGTGGCCATTGCAAGGGCAATTTTGAAGTTCATCAAGGAGGACTAGAATGACCTCGGGGAGACCTGGAACAGAAATATTTAGACTTGGTAGAGGCATGGTTGGAGTAGACAGTCACTCCTTGGATAAGAGGTGACATAGATACTGGCATATTCTTCAAAAGGACTCTTGAACGGCCTGACTACTTTTTAGTATTACGAGTTGGAGAATATAAATGTCTAGACTCGGGATACGGGTGAGTTGAGTGACTACTCCTCAAATAGGAGTCACCATGGACGCTGGCATTCACCTCTGAGAGATAGAGACTCTTTAACAATTTGTACGTCGTATATATAAGTTCAATGATGAAAATTTGCCACCTTGGTATCAAGATAGTGCTAATACATCTATCCCGTCCCATCTGTCCAACGCCTTGCATGCGCTCTATGCCGCGCGCCATGCATATCCCACCAATACGCCGCTGAAACCAGCACATAATTGCCTTCCCATTTCCGAGCGCGTGATGCTCTATCCTCGGCCGCCAGGGTATCTCACCTTGATCTTCCGCTGAAGGCTGCCGATTGTTGAAGTTGTAACTAGCAGATTTTGATTTGTTGGGTTGCCACTGTATCCGATTCTAGACCAGCTCCCCCCAACTAAACCTGATGATGCGCATCCCACCAGTCCGTGGCTGCGTTGCGGCCCGGCTGGGACTCTGTCTTTCTGTCGGCCATCTCGGCTTCTTGTCTTATCCTGGCAAGCCTGCCGTCCACCATCATCTCCTCTCTCGTTTTTCCCACCTTGGGGTTGGTATCCCCTTCTCCGTGGCAGCCCTTTCTCCAGGAGAATTTGCAGGGGGTCTTTTGCCCCTTCGTCCGAATATGTCTCCAGGGGGTTTCTTTTAGCGAAAAGACCGCAGCGTCGGCAAGTCCCTGAAGCGACAAGAATATCAAGCTGCAGATGACCAGTGGGTATGGAGCACCTCCGCCAAAGCCGGTGAGGTGGACGACAAATGGTAAAACCCACACAAATACATACACCATGGGATAGATGAAGAGTTGGCGAAGCTGTCGGTGGATCTTCTCTCGCGTCTTTATCACGTTACTGGGGTCGAGTGCAATGTTCGCTGTGCCTGAACCACCCTGGTTACGGGACATAACCGCAAATATGTTGGGAACCGACGGTGAGCGAGACGATGCCACTGTTGTACCCGCAGACCGATGCCAAAAGCTTCGAGAGGTAGCAGGTTGCATGGGTTGCATGGGAGGTGTATCAGACTGAGTATCTGACAAGGACCTTTCCGACTCTTTCGAGTGAGTTTCAGTTGGCGTAGTTAGTTCTGATGTGAGATAGTGAGCAACTTCTGGGTCAGCGAGGTCTGGTTGAGCCCGCGATGTCTCCTGATATCGCGGCACATCCAACTCGGCCCCATAACCCGGCTTTTTCCAATCAACAAATTGATCCATGTTTCGACTCGTCTTCGAGGTAAACCGGCTGTTGTACGCTGCTGCAGGGGGAGGCGTGTCTAGATTCATGCTATACATGGTAGAGACAGAGAACTGCCGACCACGACCATTCATGGAGGTCCTGTTTGAAGATGCTGACGAAGATATCAAGCCGTGACGTATGATCTGAGGGGTTGCCGGTACTGCGTTCACTTCGTCGGGCTGTTGCTGAACAGAAACGGCGGTATCTAACAGCGATACGCTATCTCTCCTCGTGTCACCCATCTTGGCATACTGTCTCATCAAAATCCTGACGTAGACGTAGATGGCGATGTAGGTGAAGATGATTGCCGCAAACGCGAGGTAACGCGGTACCCAACTGAGTGCCCTCCGAGTCCAAACGGGATGTATAGGCAGATAACAGAAACTACCGGTGTTGACGTATCCCGGTGAGTTGATGAATGCGAGGGCGGAGAAGACTACCGGGACAAAGCAGAAGACGGAATAAGCTATCTTTCGATAGGGGTATAAGCCCTCCTCGCCACGGAATATGTAAAGCGCGGTATGCAAGGCAATCATCGCAACGGCGATGTCTGATGCTTCGAAAGCCCACTCGAGGAAAAAGCCGCTGGCCTGACAAAAGGCCGACTCGGAGTCGATATTACCGTAAGCCAGCGAGACAGCCGGGAAGGCCATGAACCAGATGGCTTTGAACATGTCGCATAGAATCAAAGTCATAATGAGACTGAAGCCATGTTAGATAGGTGACAATTTGCGGAACGGACTGCAGGAAGTACACACTCATGGCGAAATCCTCTCCTCATGCGAAAGAAGAAGAATGATGTTGCCAGCCCAGCACACAGGCTGACAGCAGACAACGACACGGTGATGATGTGGAGGACATCGAGCTGGCCCATTGATAGATGATGTATGTTGACGTTTTTTGGGTTGACGTATTCCGCAACCTGAACCACCGGCGCTGCTGAAGATGTTGTTGCCCGAAGGGCGAGGTGGTTCAAGGGAGACCAGAAAGCCATTGTTTTCGAGGTTGGTGTCGATATGTTGCAGACTCAGTACACTGTGTATGTAGACGCCACTGGTGGCAGAGGCGACGAATCTTGGTCGAATCGACTACTGTTGTTGTTGTTATTGTTGTGTCTCGGAGATCGCTCGCTTCGTTTCGTCTAAGTCGCAATCTGGAGATGACGGGACAGGGTCGACATTGTGAGAATGCTACGGAGGGCCGTTGCAGTGTCGCTCCATCGAGGGGGATGTCGATGGTAAGGGTATTATGGCTTGGCCGACGCCTTGGTGACTGAGGCGTCGCCGTGAGCTCGGATTAATTTGACTTTTGAATTCCGTTCCTGCCGTCTTCGTCGAGTAATCGAGTGAGGCTTCCGCTTCCGGGGATGGTAAGGCGGAAGGTTATTTGGCGGCGCCGGCCCTTCTCAGAAAGTAACCCAGACTCAACAACAGCTAACATCTACTTGGGTAGCAGCTAACTATTAATTCCTAATTGCGAACTGACGACAATGCTAGCGGCGGATCTTGGACGACGGACACGGAAGCGAGAGTACGCAGAAACACCGAGGGAGTCGCTGGTGTTGTTGGCCATGCAACGAGATACGATGCATTCCACAGCGGCGGCGAGCACAAAGAGGGAGAGAGTCGAGGGGCACCCGAGACACCACGGACACCACGACGCTGCATACATCATGAGCGAGCGACCGGAGGCGGTCAGAGGGATCATGGATTAAGTCACCGAGAATGCGACTCCACGCCAACTCATCACGGCTGTGTCTCCGTGTCCGTCTGATCCCGAGTAGCCAGTCTCGTGTCTCGTCGCTCGAGGCCAAAGGCTCGTGTGCTACTCCAGAGACGAGAGAGGCTACACTTGGAAGAGCCACATAGCGAGCGACAGCCCGAGGTCGCGAGGCGCGGTTCACAGTCAACCATCCAGCCGTCGGTTCAACTTTAAAAAGCAGGGAGACACATGCACACACCAACAAATAAGTTCAAGGATCCCCCGCGTGCCACGACCCCAGAGCGCACCTTGCGGACCCTCTGTATCCCCCAGGCGCGGCCGGCGCGGACCACCGGCGGGCCCCAAGGCAAGTCTATCGCGAATGCGGCTGGGGCGATCGACGTGCTGTCCAATGGTACCAGGCGAGGATCTCGGTCACGCACCAGACTCGACCCTCCGGAGCCGTCACCAGGGCCACAAGGCCACCAGCGGCGGCCACCAGGGCACGGTAGCGGGTGGCTGGAAGGGCGATCAATGGGACAGGACCCGCCAGGTTTTTGACAGCTCTTGTGAGGGTTGCGAGGGGCGGCAAGCGGGAAAAAGGAAGCAGCCGTAGACCAGGGTATCCATCCAGTGTCGCGCGCCTTCGTCGCGACCCACGGCTTGCCCAAGGTGCACAATGAGGGCGGCGGAGATTCCTCCCTGATCGAGCGGGACAAGATGATGGACAGCAGGGAGAGATGGAAATGACAAGTCACGGCGATCTTGACGACACCCTGCGGATGATGAGATGCGAATTTGATTAGTATGGAAAAGTACGGATACCAACCAGACGTGCGATAGACGGCCTGTAGGCCGGAATCCTTCATCCGAGTCCGCCAGGGATCTAAAGTCGCATGTTGCACTTCGCGCGCTCCATCGCGATCGTCATAGACCAGCTGGCAGGAGCCCAATTGATATTGACAATAGTCTCGGCTCTGCGCTCACGAAAGGCAACCATCAATGGCCGTATATCCACAAATCGCGACTGTCGCAGACTAGGCTGGTTCCTATCTGTCACATCCTCTTTCTTTGAGACGACGAGATGCAAAGGCGACCCTCAGCGGCTCAGCCGTTCTGCCAAGGCCTACTAACTGTTTACTGCAGCTGGTCTTGGCAACCAGATTCATGCACAAAACATCCACGGCCTTTCACGAGTCGAGATAAGTCAAGATGCAACTTGAAGTTTTCGAGCCACACGGCGCCGGCTTCAGGGGAGATGTGTCGGGTGCTTGCTTCGTTATGTCCGAACGCAGCCACAGGTTAGCGCAGCAGAACAGTTCACCCAACTAACGACCAAAAGTGTCGACGGCCTCGAACTCTGTTCAACTATTTCTCTCTGTCGGCGACTTCTCAGGCACTGGACAGTCCGCATCCGCCTCTAACCAGACTTGTCGGATCCAGCCGCCACCCATTCCTACCATGGCGCCAACAGCGTGTTACTAGGGAAATTAGAGTTGCCTGAACCCAGTTTCCCACGCGGTATTCGACGGCTAGATCATTGTGGCTTTTCTGATGGCGGCTTGCCTCCAAGTATCGATGGCTGAAGGGGAAGTTTGTGATAGCTGAGGTGAGAATGGCCGCCCACGTCGTTTCGCAGCTTTCCCCCGAAAACGATCTAGCACCTGTGCCTTGTCGGAATGTTGGTTGGGAGGCAGAGAGGCGAATTGGGCAGAGCCGCAGAGGTCAACGGAAGCGCTGCTGTTGTGAGCCAAACTGTCCCGGAAAGTCGGTATCGGGTGGCATTTGTCTGCTTCGAGGGAGAGGTGCGGCTACGAATACAGAGTGCTTGATGCGATGACAAGTCGAGTTCGATTTCGATGCGCACTCGAAGTCGATGCGCAAAGTATGCCGAGCACGCTCCCTCCGTATGTTGACAGGCCTGACTGAAGAGAGACGGCGCCGAGTGGCCATGACTGAAGGAGCCGACAATCTAGGGCACACGCAAGCGTGTGAGCTGTAGGGTCAAGGTTGGTGAAGTTGCAGTCAACCGAGTGAGATGAAGCTCAAGATGCAGTAAATGAGCCGAAAGCTTGTCTAGTCGCGTGTTGAACGTTTGTCTCGGCTTCAGTAAGCTTTTACATGCTTCTCTGTGCAATGATGGTGCGGGTGTTGGCGGTAGCACGTCGACCACCTGGTTGCAGAATTCTTGGTGTCGCTGGTGCATCTGGCATTGATGGCAGCATCTCGAACATTTGGGTGTAGAGTTGTCCATCTATCCTGACTGAGAGACTGCGGCTGGAGTTGTGGTCAATGAGCACCTCCACGCGATGTTGGTCTCCGTGATTCACTGTTCTCGAGTAGGCAAGTTCTCATCTCATCCCCAGCACAGCGACCTTTCATCGCACTCTCTCTTTTTTCTTTTATCCTCAATCGTGAATGCCCCTCAGAACTTTCGGATGCGCTTGATGAGGCTGGGTATCCGTCGCAACTATACTTCACTCGTACAACTCATCTGGCTCCAAGCTGAACATCGTCAACCAAGATTCTACACCTCACCCTTTCGTCTTTCAAAACTTACCCGGCTTATCTTCGCCTTCGTTGTGAACTTCTCTCCGCCTGCCACTCTACGACTACTCAGCACTGGACCATGATCTGTTCTTGCCTCCTCTTCGACGTTTAGTCTAAACTCCTGTTTCTGGAGTTGTCCTCTTCAGTCGCTAGGAGAGTTCAGCCTTTTCGGCTACTTGCAGCACAATCCGAAACGGGCCCCAGGCATTTGTTTAACACGTTCTGCAGCGCCGACGTTCAAAAATAAGAGATACTTTGGTGCTGAAGCTGGTAAGTACCACATGATCCTGTGTCCCTTCTCATGATTGTCAACTGTGCGAGCGTGAGCAGCTCCTTCGACTGGCATGCTGGTCATTGTATCTTGGAAATATTTTCTGCATTCTCACTTGGTCTTCCTCGTCGTTTCATGACCACTTAAAGCTTGATAATAATACCGTGTTAGATCGTTTTCAATTTCGAAATGTTGCCAACCGCCCCTTTCGGGGAATCGCCCCCACCGCTTCCAGGAGAGGACAATGACCAAAACACCGCTCAGCGCATCTCTGACCTCATACACAAGAATCCACTTACTCCTCGTGTAGCGATCCTTCAAAAGAAAGACGGAGACAGGCAAAGAGCGAATGCACTTCATCAGATGGACGTCCAAGCCAGGAAAGCAACATCTAGTCCTAATTCTTGTGAGACTCAAGCGGTAGACGAGAATCATGATGAAGGTCCTGCAGATCTCAACAAGGATGTCTTTGGCTCTGACGACGATGCTTCTTCGGGTACAAGCGGTATTGAGGTAGAGCAGCCGCACTCCGCTGGTGGTGGGCGTGATAGCGACGACGATGGTAGCATACGGATCAGTTTTGAAGAAGTGGACAAGGAAGAAGACATTGGTTTTGCACCCAGAGCCCACGGTAGAGGCTTCGTACCTTATACGGGTAGTCTCGATATGGATGATGACCAAACTTCTGAGTATGATCCAGATGGTTCTCTGGAGCTAGCCAAATCGTTTAACGACAAAAATCGAATGACATCGGAAAAGCAGTCCTTCGAAAGTCAGAGATTGTTTGCAGATTTCGAGCAACTTACAGTTCAGAAACACGAATTAGCCAAGAAACGAATACAGTTCAGTCTTGCGCAGATGGATCAACGCGAACTTGCAGACCTGGAGCACATGATATCCCAAACCCGCAAATCGCAGGAAGAGAGCGACAAACCAGTACACGACCCAACCCGTTCTTCGGAGATTTCGTCTTTGAATAACACAAACACGAGGCATACAAAGGATAAACAATCTGCACCCTCGGCGAGTTTGCCCACTGGAGTCACGAATGATACGATAAATCCGCCCAAAGTGCGTCGCAAGCCAGCCAAAGATGCCAGAGAAGTCGTCGCCCGTATTCATGAGGCGGATGATCTTAGAACAGCTCGAAGTCAGGAGAGGAAGCGGAAGCGAGAAACTCAGAGCAACGCAGCGTCAAGAAAGAGACGCAATGTTCCTGCAACCAAGGATGTGAGGAGGCACATGCCAAACGTCTTCGACAGCCTCAACGATGCCAAGGCAAATGTTCAGGACAGCTCCATTCCTGCTATCGCACCAATACAAGCCACGACACAAGCCGAGCAATTCGCCAAGCTCAAAGCAAACATTCCTGCTGGCTGCGATACTCGCCACACCTCAACTCAGGCAAAAGATCTTGCGGATGCCGTCAAAGTTTTTGGCAACAAAAAGGTTGAGGCTGTCGATGGCAAGTGGCATCTAAAAGGGATGAAAAAAGACTGTCTTCTAGAGAACCACCAAATCACAACTTCGGGCTGGATGGTGAAAAGAGAGCTAGCACGGTCGGAACCTTTTGGTGGTATGCTCGCACATGCAATGGGCCTCGGGAAGACAGTCATGAGTCTTGCCTGCATCGTAGGCAATCCGCCATCTGAGGAAGATGTAAAACAATACTGCCAGGCAACACTGGTTATTGTGCCCAGCAAATCTATTGCCGACCAATGGAAAGGAGAGATTCAGAAGCATTGCGAAAGTCCAGTTTCAGCCTTGGTCACAATATATTCTAAGAGTCATAATCACTCTGCAGAGCAGTATGCTCTCAACTGCGTGGTGTAAGTTGATACTACTGGACTTATCGATGCTGTTGGGATTTGCAACTGAAACAATCTAGGATTGCCACTTATCGTGAGCTACAGAACCAGAGCCCTTCGAAAGGAGAAATGAAGCGGCTCAAAGATAAATGGGAACACGATCAGTGCGCTTTTGAAGATGAAATGAGTACCAAGATGGGCTGTCTTTTCCAAAACAATTGGTACAGAGTCATCTTGGACGAAGCGCACACCATAAAGAACCGCGATGCCCAGAGTGAGTTTTACACTCTGGACTACCACTTCAATACTAACATCATGAAAGTTACTCGGGTTTGCTGGCAGCTTCGAGCTAAGTCTTACTGGGCCCTAAGTGGCACACCTCTAGCCAACTCTGAATACGGTGAGTACCACGTCCAGCACACCTTCTCAGCTCAACAACTAATGGCTTTGTTTCAGAATTCTACCCCTATCTCAAGTTTCTACGATGTCAATTTACCAGAGACATCAAAGACTACAAGCACAAATATGTTGTTGGCGTATGAGGATCTGTTTCCCTTCACATTTCGCCGGGCTAACTTGTAGAAGGAGGAAGCTTCCAATAACTTCCAAGCGCTCGTCAGCTTGATTATGCAGCGACGGTAAGATTTCCCCCCTCGACACTCCGTCTTGTATCTATCGCTAACAGAATCAGAACTCTGGACAACGACTTTTTGGGCCAAAAATTGGTGGACCTACCAGATAGCAATACTCAAACCCTCCGAATCCCTCTCTCCAGGGAGGAACATATCATTTATCAGTACGTAACATGTTCACTTCTTTATTCTTGTCTTTCAAGATGTTAATTAGAAACTATTAGGACAGTGAACCAGCATTACGAAAAGATGCTGGACGATAGAAAGAGGGAGAAGAACGAAGATGAAGAAGCTCTTCAACAGCCAAAGGAGGAAGGCAAGCTTCAGCAATCTCGTTGCACGCACTTAAGACAAGCTCTGTCCCACCCTTTCAATCTGGAGAAGATGCTTCAAGGGAGCATCTCCAGGTCTGATATCGAGACGATGGGCGAATCGCTACGATCTGTAGAGAAGCCCATTCCTATCCGAGAGGTACTTCGCCAGGGTTCAACCGGCTCTGACGATCTTTCAAAATACTCCAAAGGGTTTGAGCGGATGGCAGAGTTCGGTATGGGGGTTTTCGGGGGCCAATTCAACATGGATTTCTTATTAGAATTAGTATCGAACGAGCGCGAGGTAAAAGACCTTACCTGCAGGATCTGCAAGAAGGCAACACCTCCAGTGAAACCTTTGCAATCTAGCAATGTGAGTCTACTGGCAGGTAGTCATTCGAAGTATGAGGTGCTGACAATTACATTAGTGTGAGCATATCTATTGCGAGGTTTGTCTGATGAGGACAGTCAGACTTGGGCGGAGACATAAAAAACGTCCTGAGATCATGGAGAAAAAGGTCAGTAGCAAAGCTCGCCATCGTATATATTATCTACTGACAGATGCTGCATAGCTTCATTGCCCATTTGCTGGATGTATTGCTCAGCTTGATACTGGTGACAGCCGGGTCACTTTGAGATGCATCAAAGCCGACGCGGATGGGGACTCTGACTTTATTGAGCCGGGTCGTGATAGTAATAACGTCCCCCTTGTCCGCGGGGAGGATGACAACTCATTCTTTATTGCCGCTACTTATCAAAACGATGATGTTAGTTTGCCACCTAGCTCAAAGCTAACAGCTGCGATGGCGGTCATCTTGACTTGGCAAGATGAAGCGCCTGAGGACAAGATCATCGGTAAGGAATCGATCTTCTCCTTCATATACATACCATCCTTACTTGATGTCTAGTTTTTACTCAGTTTATCATGACTGGCAAAATCCTCGGGCACATGTTGAACCTAGCAATGGTCCCTTTCGTATACTTATACGGTAGCGGATCGGAAAAGAATAAGAAGAAGACGATCAGTGACTTCAAAGAAGACCCCGAGAAGAAGATTCTGGTACGTTTATTTCCTCTTAACTCTTATTCTTCGAAAGCGTGATATCTAACATGACCTCAAGCTGGCCTCACTCCGATGCGGTGCTCAATCGCTGAATCTGACTGTCGCGAATCGAGTCATCTTGATTGACCCTTGGTGGAACACCACCATGGAACAGCAAGCGTTTGGGCGGGTTCAACGAATGGGCCAGACGAAGAATTCCCACCTCGTTCGGATCATGGCCGAGGGCAGCGTCGATGAACGGATCGAAGAAATCCAGGACGAAAAGTCTGAAACGATTAGCTGTGCTCTTCAAGACGACGGGCACGAACCGGTGCATTTGAGCGACGAACAATTAGGGAAACTCTTCGCTCCCGCGAAGGAGGAAGAGAAGTCCAAGAAGAAGCAGAGACGGACTCGACCTCGAGCAAAGAACTTCAAGTGATATGGATGCTCCATGCGGTGATCTAGGACCACTGGAGAGACAACGAATGGGAGCATTGACGACTTTTTGCTATTCTTAACGGGTCTAACTATCTGGGAGTCTCGATTCAGAGAGACATTCTTTGAATTGGGCGTGACTGAAATACTTTTGGTGGCTATAAGGCGTTAGGGGCGACAGACGACGACAGACAACGAATCTTTGCAGGAACGCTACTTAGCTGAGCTATCTACCTTATACAACTAGCAATCGAGAAGTTCTTCTTTAAGATTATGAGCCGGTTCTAAGACACCATAACCGTGAAGATGTGAGTGCGATTGATAGAAACATAATGTGACAGTATGGATTTCCTCTGCTCTCGAAGTTCAAGCTGCAGAGAGTTCATGGAATGAACAAAAGGTCTTCACGGAGATAATATATTACAAGTAGTCGAAATAGAAGGTATAATATTAAAGGGATCCTCTAAAGCTAACATCAAATTACCAAACGAGTTGATATTTACACGGAAATAATACATCGCCTCTCCTGCTACGAACGCAGTGTGGTCTCATAAGATTGAGTTCACGACTCCGGGCCTCATGCCCGCTTTGCGGGTTCATGATAGTGCATCTCGGCCAGTTCAACAGGATGAGTACAGTAAACCTCTGACGGAGATGTGATACCTGTCACTTCGCCTTCCCTTGCCGTTCCTTTATAAGCTTCCCACGACATAACTGGTGCGATATGTGGACGCACAGGGGATGCGTTGCATCGTACTGGGGACGCTGAGAGCTCGACTGTTGGCGCTGGGTTTCCTCGGAGCGAATTCGCGTGCTGCCATGCCGTGTTGCTACCCATTCCATAGAGTTGAACCGGGCTGGACGAAGAACCCATTTCGGCGTAGTTTGCGAAGGGTGGTGATGTATGGGAGCAAATAGGACTGTGCTGTTGCTGTGGATACAGAGGATGATGGTGGTGATAAAACCCCTGAGCCTGCGATTCGGGAGAATGGTGGTTTAATACGTTGCGTGCTTGTTGATCTGGTGCTGCGTGTTTTGACTCGCCAAAAGGACGCGATGGGCCCAAGAATGGTTTGTAGCTAATGCCGGATCCTGGACCGCTTCTCTTCAATTTCCCCATGATCCAGAAAGCCAAGAGCCCCAAGATAAGCAATCCGCTCACAGTGCCTGCGACAGTAACGCCAGCCGTGGCTGCCCCTGACAATTCTCTGCTTCCCTCAAGAACGGCAGCTGGAGTCTCCGTAGCTGAGACTGTGGGCTCCGGGGTTGTTGTCGTCGTCGTGGACTCTTCTGTAGAAGAGGTGGCTTCCGTGGAAGAGGTTTCTTCTGTGTAAGAGGTCGTGGGATCGTCTATAATGAAGTCTGACAAGGGCGCCGGCGTAAATGTACTTGAAGACGGAGGTGGCTGATCGATCGTCACCGAGACTGATCTCGCCACAGACGGCACAGTTGATACCAGCGATGCACTTGAGGGCACACTCGAATCCAGAAATGGTGCTGCAAGCAAGGTGTCATTGCTCAGCTGTGCCGCTACCAACGAGTTTGCAGGACAACCAGCGTTCGAGCGGCAGGGCTGGACAAGGCAGCATCCCATAAATCTGGGTGTGTTGCTGATGCAAGTGTAGTACTTGCCCTTAGGGTTGATGCAGGCTTGCGCAAAAGTGCCAATGAGGGTATTGTTATCAAACGTCGAAGGCCTCAGTTGGCTCGAGGGACAGTAGTGCCCCTTTTGGCACGGGTCGACGTCGCAACATCCCATGAACCGTGGCTCCTCCTGGCAGATATAGAACCTGCCTCCACTGGGACAAGCAAGACCGTACTTCTGAGTGATATTCATCGTGGAGCAGAGGGTGCGTGAAGATGAAGGTGTTGCTCGAAGATTCGTTGCCGTGGGCTGACTCGAGGAGCTTGTCTCGTGTAAGTCGTATCCTCGAGGAGAGCTGGCCGGAGACAGAACTGAAGGACAGTCCCTGGAAAAGGACAAAACACCGCGCTTCTCCATATAAACCCCAGGACGAGAGTCCGCCACTCGCTTGTTTTGTCTACCAGCCTCGTCCGATTTCGAACAAAGAACTCCCCAGGGTCGCTGGTTTGCTGGCGCGATGCAATCCGGCGCTGTAAAGTGCGGACCACATACTGACCTGGGAGCCAGGGGATATGTACGATAATAGAACTCCAGGTATTTTGCTGGTAGGATGATCGTACTTGGTGTCACCGATGATGTTTTCAAGAGGCTGGTCAAGTCGCGATGTAAGGGAGACAGGTCCTGAAGGCCGCCTTTGGTTCTATCTCCGCTACAGACCCAAGTGCCTTTTTATTAAGTGACATAATTTACACTCTACCTTTGCGCATTTGAAACACTAAGCGACTACGTGAAAGTTTCCGGCTCTCGGTTGGTATCCATCCTGTGTCCAACAAAGATGTTCCTGATTCAACCCTAGACATTGTCAGACTACGTATATACGTAAAAACCTCGACAAGGATATCTGCACCGTCATAGATGAAGACTTAGGATTTGTGCCATCGATAACTGCTAGTTGTTCAAGACTTCATGAAGTAGATTTGAGGCGCAACGTCAAGGTTCCCATTTAGTTACTCAGACGCGAGAACGTCCTTACCCTTCCAGCTTTTTTCTGTCAAGAAATCATTAGATTGCGAACAAGCTTCCCAGGTAGAATTCAAGAGATTTGTCATGATTATAAGAATGCGATGGCATCTTGTCTGCTTCGAGTCTTATATGAGTCCGAAGTAGCCCTCGAATACTGGCTTGGTAATGATAGCATCCATATTGTGCGGCCTTATACTTTTTCGATGAAGTTCTAGTCAAGGACACTCGCAAAGTCTTGTGATTAAAGCTACTGCCACGTAGATAAATGAATGATTGACAACCATACTGTGGCACAAGGCTTTCTTGGCTGGATTGTAGAAGAGCATGAAGTGAGCGTAAGACCCGTGCTACCTTGCGACCTTGCTCTTAAACCGCTGTCAAGCAGATATGATGTACTACTTCACAAAGAAAGACATCTCCCAGTCTTGAAAAGCAAGTTTATATATTTAGGCGGTTACTTAAATGGCTTACACAAGACACTCGTCTCAATGATTCTACGTAGTTGCATCTACATTGTCAAAAGGATACACTTGTAGTTGTGTGACTAGATTTTGAGGACTCTAGTAGTCTTGTCTATTCTATCGAGCCAGATCAACTCGATTAGCTAATATTCAAGGGGGACATTGTGAATAATGATCCTCATTTTGAGTTCACGCTAGATCTCACAACGGCCAACCCGAACCCGTCGGGATGATCGAGTAGCCTCCTTCTAGAATACACGGCGATCTACTCTATTTTCATGGCGCAGGCCAACGTAAACTCTGTCTGTCTGCCGGATCGGATCCAGGTAGGCAAGACCCGGCATTTCTTCTAGACGCGCGAGTCACCAGTAGCTTCGGGAGTACCAGCTGCCGCGATGACAACGGCGGCGTTTGAGTGTGGCCGGGTAAATCAATGGCAAAGAACGGGAACTCTGAGGATTTACGGATACGGCTTCAAGCGGATGCGAACATATGTTGCTCTCCGTGTTTACTAGTAATACTACGTGTATTTACCCGGGTTTGTCAGATCTGACAGATTTGACACTGGTCGCTTTTAGTTATACTTGCGGAACTGTCAGAACTCAATGTATTTTGCCTAAAATGTGGGAACGACGGCCATTGACGACGAAGTTCAGGATAGGAGATGTCCGTGATGGAGAGTTTGGCTCATCGGGAAACAGCAAAAGCTTCTCTTGGATTTTACTACCTGCAGTTGCCGATTGGCTTTGGAAGTTGCTGACTTAAGACTGGGTCGATGAATCACGAAATTGAAACTGTCAACGAGAACAGGGGAAATGATTGATCAACGATGTGGGATTTTGTGTCGCGCATGTGTCGCATGTCACATCCCAGCCCTTGCCGACAGAAGAACACCAAGGATGCGGCACAGCACAAAGCAAGCATGTCAATTCCCCGAACCGCGAACCTGCAAAAAGTAAACATACTGTAGCATATTAAACAATCTCTAAGTCTCATCGGGTTGTCGTGCTTGATCTGCAATGCGATAAACAGATGAAGATGCAGAGCGATTTTACATTACTTTGCACGACAAGAGAGGTGTGAGCGAGTGGCACAAGTTGCGTTATTTTTCCAACCCGCAGGAACGACCTGCAGGATGAAGAGCATAGATGAACTCTGTTGGCTCTCATGAGTAGCGAGGGGTTGGTTGCTGTTCATCCCATGATGTGATATGGATGATGGTCGGTGGCTTGATCAGCCAAAGCTTCCATCCCATTCAATCCTGTGCTCTTCCCAAGGATGCCTTGCTTCTGTCAAAGGAACATAGCAGACCCCGTATTCGCTCGCCGGAGCAATATCTGAATCCGTACAGTATAAACAAGTCGTCTCTTAATAAAAAAGCCAATGCGTCGCCCTCTCGTGATGAGAGATGAAGCATGTTGGTCGATCCTCGTCGATCGGAGGATTCACTGTAGCGCAGGAATCCCCACAGAGGCTTGATGACATGCAGCTTCCTAACGACAAAGAGGGATTTCTTCTGGAATCAAGAACAGCACGGTTGTTGGTGGCTTGTTGGGGTACAGGACTTGTGTTGTGTCGTAAAAAGAGCGCGGATGCCCAATGGTGATCCTACCGCGGGCGTGCTGAGACAACGAGACTAATATAGTAGTGCAATGCAACCTGAGCAGCGATGGTACCCTATAATTTGACCTCGTTGTGCTGTGGCCATCGGAGACGCCGCTGCAATTTGTACACCAGTATTCGTACAGCAGTTTGCTGCGAATGAATGTGGTGGGCCTTGGGTTTAGATAGACAGGTCGCTTGACTCGCTTTGGTCGGCAATACGAGTGTCAGTCTCCTGAGGTCGCCTGATATTCATAGCCAGGGCACTATACATTACATACTCCTGTACGGGAAAATTCTAGAGTCATGTCCGAAACACGATATTATCAAGTGCATCCATACATACATTGCAGGGTCTTTTCTAGTGGATTCTCCCAGGTTCTCGGGCGGGAGATGATCCAAGGCACAGCACCCCTCGAAGGCAAGCTGTCAATGCAAGGAAAGGAAGGGTCCTGACAGGCGTCGCTACACACTCTTGACGCTTGAACCCTCGATGGAACATGGATGCCCATCATGCCCTTGATTCGCAGTACGCATGGACTGAAACAGAAGCACAGGGACTGCTGCCAATGCGTCGGTACGGACCACCTGATCGCGGCAATGGCAGGGATGGATGCTGGTTCTTTGTGCGCCCCGACCACCAGACGCAGTGGCGTGGCGAGCATGCTCGCGCGTTGGTCGGACTCGGGAGGGCGAGCAGGATGTCACTGGTGGTGCTGCTTGGCCTGTGAGAGAGTCTACAGAAGTACATGATATGTTCGAAGGGGGTGCCTGCGTTGCTCCATATGAGGATCCTCTAGGAGTCCTTCCTCCTGGCAGTCTGGACCGATGAAAGGAGGATCTACGCCGCATGGAGATCATGGTGTTTATGAGAGGAGAGATACATCATCAAGACAGCCAGCGGCGGTAGCAGGGATAATGAATAGCCTAGTCTTTGATACAGGTACCCTTGCTGCCCAGGTTGTCGTTTTGCTGCAGATAGCGTGGCTGAGTGAGCACACTGGCTGCTTGACTGGCAAAATGGGATCTCATCAGAATCGAATTGAATGAATTCTTGTGGAAAAAGAATTGAGCCGAAACTAAAGACATCTTCACCGCGGTCACCGAGTGGTGGTGAATCCTTCAGCATCGCCGTCGGGAACAAAGAATTAACTAAGGCTCGACGGACGACGGACAAAATGGTGAGCTACTGAACTGCTGGGCATCATCCATGGATCACTAGCAATCAGCAGCGCTCGGCCCTGACTAGCGAAGAACGAACCAGCCGGGATCGATCCATGGGTATCTTCAGCGCTATGAGTTGGGCGGACATTTTGTTTCAGATGGATGATTACTCTAGCGGCCCACTACTACTAACGCGGTTGTCCGGTGCTCCATTTTGTTCAGCTGGAGAAGAAGGGTGGTGATAATTGCAGAACGAGTCAACGATGGTAGACGACCAGCCTCCTCTTGACAGCGACAACAGCAACGACAGTAACAACGACGATGACGCATTGACGATGATGAAATACAAATACAAATAGACGGTAGACCCGAGTAAACGGGACGCCCGAAAGAAAGGGTGGAAGCTTCGGGAAAACTCTATTCTCGCTTCTTTTCCAGGTTCTTGGGTCCCTCCATCCGCCAGAGGCGCCGCGTTATCGACGCCCCCGGGGAAGCTGAGTCTCTGTTCTTCGCGATAGTACACAGTAGTAATGGATCTTTACTACCTTTAGTTTGTTCCTCCGATCCACCAGCCCCTGTTCGTCGCCCAACAGCCCGCTCACCATCACCACATCCAGGAGGTGGCTCGCAACGCTCTCGACTGGCGGGTCCGAGGAAGCGATGGAGATGGAGATGGATGACCGGCCGCTCTGGACCGACCCGTAAATGATTAGCCCGGCCCGCCATCGGCCAGTGTCAAGGCGGCACCGTCGTCGATAGTCTCGCTTCTTCCAGCTACCCAAGGTACTCAACTAGGTACCGTCCGTCGGTATTTCGCCCGAGGTCCCAACGCCCCAGGGGACATGCTGTACAAAGTACGTACAATGTTATAGAGAACATAGCATAAGGAAGACATGGACATGGCTGCCACATGTGCCCTCACACCCCTCGCCCGGCTTCTGCAGGAATGCTCCCGGGCCATCGTCGAGTGCCTCGCTCCGCCCAGTGACGGTCGATCTGGCCCGCCCCCGCAAGCTCGTAGCGTGGCCTCCCACCGGCCATGGCGCGCTGTCTATCCACTTGTTTACATGCCAGGCAAATAGCCGTCTCAGTTGGCGGCTTGGGACGACTGACCGGGCTGCGTGGGCGAGTCATGCTACAGCTACACCATTTTGCGACGGGAGAGACGGGAGAGATACCATCCATGACTATGAGGTGGATGGGCGAGTTTCTGGACGCCCCCCGGCTTGTTTTTGTGTGCCACCTCGGAACTGGCACTGGAACTTTGGAGCTTTCCCTTTGTCCATTTGTCAATTTCGACGATCATCTTTCCATCGTCATCCTCATCATCTGTTTCTGTCTTGATTTGTCTTGTCTACTCTTTGTGTGTGTGTGCGTTGCGTGTTGCGACTCAAGTTTGTTATCAGAACCGCCCCTGGACATGATGAACATTTACGAATAACCGACCCCCTCCCACATCCATCCATCCCTTACCTGGATCTCAGTCGCAAACTGCAGCTGTCGCATCCCGTCCCGTCCTGAGACAGCTTTGTCTAAGACACGCTGTGCGCTGCGCCGCGTAACATAACACCAAACCAACAAAGATACACCCACAAACACCATGCCTACCATGAATGCGATGCGCACCTTTGAGCCTCCCCCGGTGCCGCCCTTCGCCGAATTCGAACGGCGCCGGTCCGCCGCGGCCACGCTGACCAACAACTCGGACTCCTCTATGACCTCGAGCAACAGTAATAACAACATGCGCTGCATGTCCGTGTCGTCGACGTCGACACGGTCCAAGAACAGCGCCCGTCCAAAGAGCGCCAAGTTCTCCGCCTACCGCCTGCGCAGCAACTCGGGCTTGTCGCTGCACACAAACGACGATATACTGAGGCAATACACCGACTACTACCCAGATGGCACTCCCCGCGTCGCCTTGTACGGGAGCGGGAATGCGGCGTGGCCCGGCGAGAGATTGAGGAGCATCGACTCGGTCGCATCCAGCCAGCGCTCGAGCATGGCTTATACCGACTCAGATACGTCGGCTGACTTGCCCATTCCCGACTTTGTGGGCCGTGATATGTTTGAGATGGTCATGAAGGATCCCGCTGCGTCGAGTCAGTTGTGGAAGTTTGCCGCAAGTCGAGGCGTTGGGCAGAACGTCGACTATCTGATGAAGGTGAGTAATCACCACCACTCATCCGAGTAGACCTAACCTATGAGACTGTAGATCCGCGACTATACTCACTCATTAGAGCAAGTCGTCGTCCAGCTATCGGCCATTTCCACCTCGTATACTTCCATCACTGCCACTTCGCCCATCAATCTACCTTCGCAAATGTCCAAGACGCTCAACCTCAACATCAAACACTTAACTACCTCACTGATCCCCAGCCTGGAGAATATGTTCCTCGAGTCTAAGGCATACGTCGAGCAGCGAATCGTTAGAGAGATCTTCCCGGCCTTTGTCAAACGACAACTCTCCCTCTGCACCAGCCTCGCCATGTCATCCGACGTCGAAGGCGACAGCCAGCAGTCGGAATTCCCGGGCCTCCGAAGCTCATTTTGTCTCAGCGACCCCGCCAAGACTGGAAACCCGGTTGTGTATGCGTCGGACGATTTCGAGGAACTCACGGGATACCCTCGATTCGAGGTTCTGTCACGAAACTGCCGGTTTCTGCAGGGACCGCAGACGGACCGCGAAACAATAGCCAGAATGCGATCGGCGGTTTGGCGGCGCGAGGAGAGTACGGAATTGGTTCTGAACTTTCGACGAGACGGGTCGCCGTTCTGGAACCTCCTCTGGATGTGTCCCCTTCTCGACGCCTCCGGAAAGCCGCGTTTCTACATGGGAGCGCAGATTGACGTATCCTCGTCAGTCGAAAGTAACGAGGATGTCTTGAAGATGCTAAGCTACGGTTTCAACGAGGAAGGCAAGGTCCCAGAGCCGAGTCCCACCCGATGGAGCGGCGACGGATCGCAGAGCGAGGTCGACATGGAGGATGCCCCTGGGGTGAAGCAGAACACGCCTCTCAAGGCCCCCAAGAAAAGCTTCTTCAAGACGTTCAAGAAGATGCCGCCGCCACCACTTTCACCCCCTCTGAGTCCTCGCCGCAGCTCCGACAGGCCGCGATCATCAGCCGGTCCGGGGTTCGAAAAGACATACAGCACCCGCACCGTTCTGAAGAGGCTGTCGACGCAGACCGACTTGAACATCACGCCTTACTCTCGATATATGGTACTCGAGCATGTACCCTCATACCCAGCGTCCCTGGCGTCAATGCCTCTGGATCAGGAAATGCGGTACCCCCCGAAACTTCACATATCGTTTTGCTCCCCAGCAATCGCGGAAACACTCGACCTCGGCGTGGCCGCCGACGCAATCATGAACAAGGACATCTTTGACGTTCTCGCCGAGCAAGCGACCCTCCCGTCCGTCACCAAGGCCTTTAAATCGACCGTCCGAGAAGTCGTCGTCCGCGACGGGAAGTCCATCACCCTCGATCTGGCCCTCGCCAACCACATCCCCAAGCGGGCGAACCTGGGTCGCGTGATGAGCGGCGAGAGCGGGGAGGCGGGGCGGGAGAAAAAGTCGAACAAGATGATCAGCCATTGGACGCCGTTAAAGGACGCGGATGACCAGGTTAGATTTGTGGTGCTCATTATTTCGCCGATTTGAGGTGATCATGGGTAACAGGGAAAGGCAAAGGATGGACGGATGGGGTGGTTGGGCAGCATGAGCGTGGAATTGATGAGAGTTGGGATGGCTTTTTGTTGCATATTCAAGGAATGGGTGTAAGGATAACTGTATTTAATCTAGCGGCCGATATAACTCATCTAGAATGATACCACGCATATATATGTATATAAAACTCATAGACTTTTTCTTACCTGCCCTGTTTATTGCGGAAGTCTTCATATTTATGGTAGACTCCATGAAAAATGCATATCCCATAATCGCACAGTACGGTCAGCAGTGGTATTCGCACACAAGCAATCGAGCAGTTAGAGATCATTTACTGTTCTTACACTGTACCCAGACTGTGTGGTCCGAGCGCCCAAATTTCATTGTGCTTTTGATGACTTCACATCTGGCATCTCGACGCGATTTTAACGCTGTTTCAAGCCTACCTCCAACTTTTCATGTGTCACTCTTCCACAATGACTTGAGACTGTCTCTACATTTCTTGCCACTAACGTCTTGTACGACGTCGGGGAACCCTCAGCCCCATGCTGTCTGACCGCATCAAACCAACGTTGGCCTCGCACAGATGTCTTCCAGGCATCATGCCTTGCTCGGGAGGATCACCTCGCTCAAGAACGCAACATTTGCTCTGTGCGGAGCAGTTGGCTCCTATCTGAAGACTGCCGATTCACAACACAAGCTTGACCTCAAGGCGGTGCTGGTTGAATTGCGGCTGCTGGGTGGAGTTCTGTACAGTCTTCAGGAACTGCTCCATGAGCTTCAAGAAGACGACGACGATGCAGGGCTTCGCAGGTCTGTCCGACGGAAGATCGAATGGCCAGTACTTGAGGGCCTGGAAATGTTGGTCGAGACTTTGAGCTCTGCGTTCCAAGCAGCTACGCCTGAAGGCTTGAGAGAAGCCAAATCGGCCATCGTTGGTTATCGCTCCAAGCTCGGTTTTGTCTTGGGATCATCTGAAAAGATCGAGGATGTGTCTTTGCACTTCTCGGTATTAGGCAAGGAGCCCACTCTGCAACTTTTACACGGCGGGACTCGAGGCTCTTCGCACACACTGTCCGATGTCGCAGAGGATATCCCCGGCCCTGCTGAAGTCTCAGCCTGGCTGGCCGTTCTCAACTCGCTCGACAATGACCGCGAGCCAGCAGAATACTGCAGAGAAAAAGGGCTGGTGCAGAGTCGTCGCTTGACCACGCCCCAGTATCAGATCGCAGCTGCTCGATGGCCCAAGTATGCCGAGAAATACTGGCCACAACTCAAGCCTCAAATCTGCACACTCTTCCGCACCCCTAGGTCCTTCAATTTCGTGCAGTGGGTGCTCGAGTATGCAAGAGAAACGTACCCGCGCACCTTCGGCTCTTCGGCTCTATCTCCGAAAGTCCTCCTAGAACTGACCGACGCGCTGTGTGGTGGAGCCATCTCATCCTTCCACATCGCCGCGGCCCTTGGCCTACCTAAACTTTGCCAGGCCCTCATCTCTATGGGTGCCGATGTGAATCAGGTTGGTCTGCTTGGAAGTCCTCTGTTCTGCGCCTTGGTCGGCCCAAAAGTTCTGGCAACTGGGGCAACCCCGGAATCGTGGACCTCTCTGCTGGACGACGACCATGTCTGTGTCGACCGGGCCCAAACGGTGTTGTTCCTTATAACCATCGGAGCCGATTCCAAATATCAGTATCAGTGGAAGAATGCTGACGAAGCCTCAATGGCGGGTCTGGCCTTTTGGGTCGCTCTGATCACCAAGAACGAGGCCATTTTCTCCTGTATTATAGGTACAGGAGCTGCTCTCGATACAACTTTCCTTCAACTTATTCAACGCTCCACTGTGTCCAAGCATGGCCGTGCCTCAAAGAAGATTTTTTCTGAACTTTTAACCTATGTCTACGATTTCACCCTCGCAGCTGATATTGCGGGAGCCATGCTAGAAAAGCTTCGGGAGACGGTTTGCAAGGTCATGAATGCGTCCAAAGTTGGCTTCACGTTCACAGAGGGGAGTCGGCTGGCGTGCATTGATGATGGTCAAGAGTTTGAGGACTTGGTGCGGTCGTCAATCTTGGAGATTGATGCCACCTTACTTCGGCGCCTTACTGTCGATCCTAGGTTCAACCCGAATCTTCCATACGATGATGAATCGACTGGTGGCACCATTCTTCACATGGCTAGTGAGGGGGCTCAGTTGGAAACAATCGATATACTCATCAAAGCGGGAGCCGACATTACGGCCAAAGACGACGACGGCCGCACCCCCCTGATGGTGGTGGAGGATAAAAGTGTGCTAGCACATCTGATCTTGGAACACGGTGCTTCGACCACCGATGTGGACCACTTGGGACGAACAATCTGGCATCTTGCTGCGTCTACAAACGACGTGGTTCTCCTGAAATGGCTCTGCGAGAACGATGCGGAGAAGGCACGGTGTATGGCAATGGTCAGCAGCGAAGGTCATACCCCTTTAGCGGATGCTTGTCACTTCGTCCGAGCACTGAAGGGTATGCCAAAGGGATCAAAAGCCCACCACCCAACAGCAGCCCTGATGCTTCTCAAAGAATGGCACGCGGGTGTGCCTTTGGAGTGCAAAAAACCACTCACTCACGCTGCCGTCGAATGGGGCAGCTTGGAGTTGCTCGACGGTTTGCTTCAGGCTGGTGCAGATGCCAAACAGTTAGACGAGCAGGGCCGTTCGATGATGCATATGCTCAACCTTTCGGCTGATGAAGAATTGGTTAACCATGTTCTTCAGCTGTGTCAAGGAGCTCCCATCATGGATAAGCACGGTAACACTGCGGCAGTGACCATCCTCACCAACACTGTTCTATACAAGGGTGCAAGGTTGGCCAGCTATACCCCGACAGCTCATCCTTCTTGCAACCGCCAGCTCTATGCAACTGTTTATAAACTTCTTCTTACAGACGAAGTCCTCAAGTGTCACGACGCCGAAGGAAGGGGTCTCTGGCAACGGTTTTGCGAACGTGTGATCCCTATGCTCGCTCATCACACGTCGGGTGACCAGCCGCACTCATTACAGACTGTGTCCTCATCCATCTTGCTCGCGGTATCGTGTCTAGGGGAGCATGGGGTCATCGCAGATTTCGAGAGGGAAACTGGAAAATCTGCCATCTCTTGTGTGCTGACAGATATTAGCGGAGACCCAGCTCAGCTCCGTTACCAGTTCCAGTTTCTCCCAGCTATTCTTGAAGCGCCAAATACCGACGCTTCTCGGAAATTGGCGTCCGTTGACGGAACTAGCATTCTGGTGCTTGCTGTTCAGTTTCGGATGTTTGGGTTAGTCGAGTTACTCATCGAGAAGGGCGTGCCTCTGGGTGGTACGCAGCTTGATGGGTCGGACAGGCTGGTGGTGGAAAATCTCCTAGCCCTTGCGGAATTCCAGCAGCCGTTGCTCGACCTTGTGTTGAAGCATGCGGAGCCCAACTACATAAACAAACAACAAACGACCATTTACACTAGCTTCCTGAGATTACGGCACAGACCTGATTCTCTACGCATCCTCAAACGCCTTCTCGACGGTGGAATGGACCCTAATCAAGTTCCTGCAACTCTGGTGGACGAGTGGGAACGCCCAAAGATTCCGACGGCCATGCTCCCTAGGGCAATCCTGCTTCACGATCATGATTTAGCAACTTTCTTACTAGACAATGGCGCCGACCCATCCTTTGGGCCGAATGGATACAACGCCGTCATCGCTGCGGCCGAGTCAGGTTGCGACGAGATACTCGGCAAGATCATCAACATGGTCGACCCTAAATTCAACTGGCTTTGCCTATTCAACTACCCCGGAAAGCCCACCTTCAACCCATTACAAATGGCGGCGTTCAAGGGTCAAGATAGTGTTCTTGAAATGCTCCTAGAAGACACAAAGATGAAGGATGGTGCGGCTGATCTTGTTACGGACAGGAACAAGAGCGCGCCCATACACTTAGCAATTGGAGCCTCGTCGCTCAGTTGCGTGAAAACCCTTGTGCAGCATGGAGCAGACCTCGGGGTTCTGGACAGGGACGGTATGACGCCACTGGGTCTGGCTATCACCAACGAAGAGGACGATATCATAAACTACCTCATAGTCCAGTGTGTCCGAGCCGAAGCGAACGGCGATCCATCGGTGTCAGATCTGTTCTCAGCGGAGCGTCCCATGACTCGGAGTCTCACCAGCAGGCCGGGCTTCGGTCAGGTCGAGCGGCGTTCCAAGCAACCGCCTGCACGTACGAGCCTCGACGGAAAGAAACTGGGGTTGATTTTGGAAAATATCCTCAATGAGCGCAACGGAATCAACTACTTGAAGGTCCTTCTACGGAATATACCAAAAGAGAGCATCGAGACCGCCATCATGTCCTGTGGATGTACGCCTTTAAGTTTCGCGATGAAACGAGCAGACAGGAACCAAATATTCACGCTCTTGGAGCACGGGATTGGCGGTTTTTGCGCGGGTAATTGCCAAGTCCACTGGCCCAAAGGCTTCAACGCTCTTGTCGAGATATGTCTCTCGATGGGGGAGTTGTTGTGCAGTGAAATGGACGAAGAATATGACGACGCGCTGAGAACATGTCTTGATGGCTTTCTCAAGGAGGGATTGCTGTGGTTTGTTGGCAAAGATTGCACACCACTGCATGCGCTCGCCCAACTGAGCTCGTCAATCGGGTATTGCAACATCATTTGCAACGCTAGGGCTATGCGGATTGTCGTTGACCATCTGCAGACACACGCCGACGAATACTGGTCAGTTCCAGTGCCTTGTGAACGCTGCTCAGGACACAGAGACTAACATCTCTACAGGAAGTTGTTACTCAAAAAAGGCTTGACGCCGAATCTTGATTTACGAGATACGGCAAGACCTGAAGAGACTTCATCGAACGTCTTGCGTGTTGCTCTCAATGCTCCTGCAACTTCATCTCACAGGCTTCTTTATTACACGGAAGCAATTGTACATGATTTTGACGTACATGATATTGAAGTACATGATCCCAACTTAAGCACGGGCGACGTTCGTCATGGTGTTAGCATCTTACATGTACTCGCCTACAACCTTGACGTAAGCGAAGATGATGAAGTTGATGAAGAAGACAAACTTGCTTCTTTCGACATCATGCTCGACCAGCTTACATCCAACGGAATCGACATCAATGCCCAAGATAGCTCGCGGATGACCGCTCTTCACGTCGCATGCGATCTCGGACACTTTCAGGTAGCCGCTTCGCTTTTAATAACAGGGGCGAACCCGAACCTCCGCGACCAAAATGGCCATACGCCCCTGACCTTGGCGGCAAAGAGCCGAAACCCAGAACTGATTAAGCTTCTGATAACCTTCGGCGCCTCGATTCACACGTTTCAGGATGTCGGAAATCCTCTCGAGCATTGTGAGAATGACTTGAGTATGATTACCTATCTTCTCAGCCTCTCTCTTGATCCGCACGTCCAGCAGCATGGGAAGGCAAGTCCAGCAGCCATGTGGCTGGCCCTTGAGGACGTAAGGACTTATGTTCTGAACACCGGCCTGATCGACTTCTACCGTCTAGCTGAAGAGGACCCTCCCGTCCTTTGTACGTTCCTAAGCAACGGTTACACAGCTGGAGCAGTCAACAGATTTCTGCGGCGCATGCCACAAGAGTGTCTTGACCGGGTCGTAAATCCGAAAACAGTAGGCGGCGACAGCCCGAGCTGCAAGGTTATGCTCCTCGATGCTGCCTCCGTTCTGGAGGTCCTCATCAACTTTGGGCTCGACCTCGAACAAGAGTGCTCCGCCACGGGCTCAGCCATCATGTTCGCCTGCAGCATGGACGCCCTGGACTCCGTCAAAGTCCTAGTCCGCCGTGGCGCGCGACTCTCCTATACCACCACGGACGACTACGGCCGACCAATCGTCCGGTCCGCGCTCAATGCGGCAGAGGCATATCCTCGCATCTTGCACTGGCTGCTAGTCGGCCGTCACCAGGAAAATAGAAGCCTGGGGTGGACTGATACGTCACCCGGAGAACCTACGAGGCCGTGGGCTGGTCCACGGAATGCGTTTAGTAGCGCAAACGCGCACAGTTTGGTTGGCCAGACGTTTCCGAGACTGTCTATGATGGGACGTCTCGCGCTGTCTGCAGAACTTCGGCGACGACTTAGGGGAGAGGTTTCACTTGATGTGGCATTTGAGTAAAGGCCATTTCGCATCCGAAGTAGATCAACTGGTTGGGAAAACATGCAAGTGTACAGACGGGCCCATTATTGGTGCGTGTTGGATTACAAAAAGGCAGAGTGTTGGCATAGCAAAAGAGACAGGAAATGTCACTTGCGTATCCCTTGGGAGCAGTGAGGCCGAGTTAGGGATCGCCAGGATAAATGTCAACATGCGAGGTAGGGCGTTGATGGCAACGGGATTTTAGCTAAGAAGATAGGAGTCCTAGGATATGAGACCCGATTTAAGCATAGATGTATGCTAGGCACACTTGCAAGGTGGGAGGAGACAAATAAGGGAAAACTGGCTTGGGGATCCGATATTCTCCGTGTTTGCAGTACATTCCCAGAGGTCGCCACAAGTACAGCCTGAGGAAGCACGGCAGCAGGAATATATATAGACATTCTTATGTTAGATATTCCCACTTCTCCAACTGACTTCTAGTTTCGTTACCTGCCTAGATAGGTACTGAAAACAAATCAAGATGTACTAATATAGCCGCACCTGTAGAAGACTGGCAGCCATCATATGTGATATTTTTACAAAATTATAATCCAATTCGGTTGGCTAAGTCTGCACCATATTCAACTCCTAAACGCCCCTTGTCCTCGATCCTTATCATGCAGACATTCTTATGATTCATTTTCACTCTTCTGCCCATCTTCACTCCTATAATCTTTATCCACGCCATCGTTTTAGCACACGAAACAACCTTAGCCCCAGGTTCCACCACCACCACCACCCCTTCCTCCCTTCCGCTGCGCACTCAAACGCCAGTCATCCTCGGCAGCAAACTTGTTATACAACGGCTGGATCCGCTCCGCCTTCTTCCGCTTGCTCAGCTGATGCGTGCCAGCGACCTTGAAGAAGGTCGGGGCCGCTTCGACAAGCCACTTGGGCTCGATGCTCGTCGTGCAGTGCATGTACTCCTTGGTCGTCAGGACAAGCGTGTGGTAGATGACCCACTCAGCCTGCTTGCCGAAGAGCGCCGAGCTAGGGTGAAGATACACGGGGGTGCCCTCGATGAGCGTCTTGTAGCCCTCCTGGGGATCCTTGCGGGCGGCGTTGCGGAAGAAGCCGGTGCAGAGGGCCTGGCGGACCTTTTGGGTATTGCGGCCGCACGAGGCGACGGGGTGCTTGTAGCGGTCCATGATCTTGACGAGCTGGTCGCGGACATCCTTGGCGCGGCGCATGGAGCGGGCCTGGATGAAGTTCTCGAAGCACCAGGGACTGGAGTAGCCGCTCGTCTTCCATGAGTTGTACACGTTGAGGAGGGTGAGATGGTCGCCGGCAGGGTCGTGGAACTTGGACTTCTTCTGGTCGGCCTGCGATTGCTTCTCTTTGGGGCGGTAGAAGACATTGGGGAGGTTGAGCATGGCGACGATGCTGAGCATCTCGTCTGAGCATTCGAGGCCGACGGCGGCGATGAGTACCTTTGCAAGCGACGGCTCCATGGGGAAGTCAGCCATTTTGCGGCCCAGACGGGTGAGCAGGCCTTCGTCGTCGAGGGCACTTAGAGCGTAGAGCTCCTCGAGGGCAGTTAACATGGTGTTGATAGGCGGGGGGTCCATAAAGTCAAAGTGTAGCAGGTCATTGATGCCCATGGCCTTGAGCATGAGAATCGTGTGAGACAGGTTCTGGCGTTGGATCTCGGGGATGGTGGTCGGTAGCATTTCAGATTGATATGCAGCTTCGGTATACAGACGGAAGCATTTGCCTGGACCTGTCCGTCCTGCTCGGCCGGCTCTCTGGTTCGCTTGGGCTTGTGAAATGGGCGTGACTACGAGGGAATCCATGCCGAGCTTAGGATCGTAAGCGTTCTGCTTGACAAAACCTGGGTCCACGACGTAGTAGATCTCGTCGATGGTGATGGATGTCTCGGCGATGTTGGTAGCGATAACCACTTTGCGGCTCCCTGCTGGTGCGGGCTCGAAGATTCGACTTTGCATTTCGGTTGGTAGCTGTGAGTAGACGGGAAGGATGATAAGGTCTGGCACGTTTGGTCCTAAGGCTTTCATCCGTTCGTATAGAATCTCGCACGCTGTGTCGATCTCTTCCTGGCCTGTCAAGAACAACAGGATGTCGCCCTTGGGCTCTGTAAGATGGATTTGCATGATCGTGATGAGAGCGGCATCCAAATAGTCTGACTCGGGCTCCCTTGAGTACAGCATCTCAACCGGAAACGTACGACCGGGAATAGTGAAGATGGGACACTCGTTGAAGTAGGCGGAGAATTTGTCGGCATCGAGAGTAGCAGAGGTGACAATGACCTTCAAATCTGGTCGGCGCTTGAGTGCCTTTTTCAGCAACGCAAAGAGCACATCGGTTGAGATCGTACGTTCGTGAGCCTCGTCAAGCATAATGCAGGAATACCGCCGCATATCTGGATCGACGAGGATCTCACGCTGAAGCATACCATCCGTCATGTACTTGATCTTCGTTGCTGGGCTTGTGCAGTCCTCGAACCGAATTGTGTATCCGACCTCCTCGCCAAGCTTGCAGCCGACCTCCTCGGCAACACGCTTCGCAACCGACATGGCTGCGACACGACGAGGTTGCGTACATCCGATCATGGCTTCGTTCGCAAACCCGGCCTCTGCTAGGTACTGTGTTAACTGTGTCGTCTTTCCCGAACCTGTCTCTCCCACAACGATCATGATTTGATTCTCGTGGACAGCTTTGATGAGCTGGTTCCGGAAAAAGTACACCGGCAGAGTCTCTCGTTGGTCTTTGATGCTCATGTTGGTCCGCTTGCCCAGCGATTGTCCCTTGGGAATAACGGCCTTTTTCCATTCTGGTACATCGTCTGACTTGGTGTTGGCACGAGCGTTCCGTAAGTCGCTGGCGAATTTCCGCTTGTCAGGGTCTGCCATAGGATCATTCCATGTAGATGCCAGGTTTTCCTTGGGCTCATCCTTCGCAGCAGCGTCTGCTTCTTGTTGTTTCAGCTCCTTGCGCTCCTTCGCTAAGGAGGTTCCTGACATGGCTGCTCGGTTCATTGAACCGTCTGGTGCTTTGACGACCCGGATAGGCGACAGTTCGAGAGACTGCTTGGTCTGACCAGCCAGAAATGGGGGCTCCTCATCGCGCACTTCGATATCGACATCCTCCTCCAGGTCCATGTCGCCATCTCCACGCAGAGTTGCATTGTAGTCTTCTTCCAGGTCGGGGTAATCAGATGCTCGCGCAACACCAGAAGCAATGAGCTGTCTGATCTCCCATCTCTCGGGCGAGGTCATCCTCTTCTTCTGGCGTCGCGGGGGGCCTAGCGCATCACGCGGCATTCCGGAAGTGTCATCTTGGAACCCGTTGCTCTTTGCGCCGCCGAGTGCTAGGTCGTTGGCTCCCGAAGTCAACCTGGCCTGTGGTTCCAAGTCCCTACCGGTCACCTGGTCGACGTCCTTCATCGAGAGGCCTATCCTTGACCCTTCGATAGTATTCACCTTCACCCACACTTGCTGGCCCCGCGTTAAAAAGTCTGACGGATGCTCGATGCGCTGTCCTGCAGCCATGCGAGAGACGTGGACCAAGCCATCGACCTTGCCCTTGACGTGGTGAATGTTCACGAATGCACCAAAATCCTTTATGCCAGTAACATGTCCCTCATAGACCTTGTGTATTTCCGGCACATCGTCGATTTCTTGTTCGGGGGCTTTGTTGAATCGGTCGTCCGGGTCCTCGTCTTCGTACTTTCGGCGACCTCGTCGATCTTTCTGTGAGTCGCGATACCCGTCGCGCCAATCCTCGCCTCCCCTGTCGTTTGAGCGCGACCTTGTTCGATATTTATCTCTCTTCGGCTGGTCTCTTGATCGTGATCTTTCCCTCCTCCTTCGTCGTGTCGATTCCTTGCGGTCGTCCTCTGGGCTTCTACTCCGTTTCCTCGATATCTTGTTTTCCTTGGCCTTCCCTTCGAGACCCTCCAACAGCGCCAAAGTATCGTCGATGGCGTCCGCTCCCTGGGGGTAATCCACTGCCTTGTCAGGCACCGCAAGCCCGCTAAACACCTTCTCCTTCTCCTCCAACGTTCGCAACGGATGATGCTGTTCGTTGGCTGTACTGGTGCCGTTCTGCCCTTGAAACTTAGGATGCATGGCCAATACTAAGCGGTCCAGGCTGTCGACCAAACTTGGTGGGAAGTCTGCGTCGATCGCGGCGAGCTTGGCTCGGAACTGGTCGAGCGACTTGCATTCTAACCGTTGCGCAATGAGGAATTCGGCAAGGGTTTTGTCGCTAATTCCGATGTGATTCTGGAGTTCGGACGTGACTTTCGAGACTAGCGATAGCAGCTCGAGGTTCAAAAGGTCGTCCATCGCGATGTTTGGTGTCCTGCTTCGCGCAGGTTTTTGTCATGTACAAGTCAACGGCGAAGTTGGCTGTAAGAAAAGTAAAGGGCCGTCTCTCCCCACGGCAGAAGTGCGGCCGATGGTCCTCTGAGTGCCACTCTCTTACGGTGTATATGAGTGGTCAGAAGAACCAGCCAATCATCAAACAAGTCCTCCGTGGCGTAATTGGCTAACGCGTTCGACTGTTAATCGAGAGATTCCTGGTTCGATCCCAGGCGGAGGAGGAACTTGAATTCTATTTTTACCTTTTGATCTTTATTCCTTTTTGCGCCTGATGGAAGCCTTTATTTATCCTCTTCAGCAATCCTTCTTTACCATGGCATTTTCGGTTGCATACACTCTTCGAATGAGCAACCAGCCTCGGTGCCCCTGCCTAGAGTGAGTGGCAGTATTTAAAACTTGTGCTGGGATCTGACTTCAGCCGCTAACAGGCAGCAAGTCGCAAACTTTGTGGCAACTTCACTCAAGATCTCCCCCCGTAAATAATTCCAATACTTGCATGCGATACTACTAGTAAAGAGGTAATATGTTCGTTCTTCTTGCAGTGTCTCACTCTGTCTGTGTATTTTGTCCTGGCCCTGTAGAAAACAGGTAAGTAAATAGCACTTATTTTACCACTTTCATGACTACTAACAGACGACGAATTTACCCTGGAGGACTATACATATGAAGAGTGTTTTCATTCTGTCAATACATATGGATCCGCTAGCTTGCGATATTATCTCGCCATTCTCTTATGATGGCCCAAGGCAGCAATTCAGCCTCAGCCGTCTGCATGGATAGACACGGCATAATCACCAACGCCGCGTAATGGACGTTGAAGCGAGCTTGAACTAGAGGCGAATCGGAGTGTCACAGATTACGCGACACAGCCGAACAAGTCACGCGAAGTAACGACATTGTTTTCATTGTATAATAATGGTTTGAATGATTCCCTGAACGGAATCAGAGTGTTTGATATTGGCAGGGATTGTCAAGATTATTCCTTCATTTTCGACAACATGCCAGTTCATCTGTTGCTTGCTGGAGATCGCTTCTGACGTCTCTCATTATAGTCCCGAGGACCCGGGGCTGCTGGGTCATCCTAAACTCCTAGCCAATCAAACGCCACAGTCCCCGCGGTTCATTACCATTACGCAAGCCCCGCTACGCCGCACGCGCACGCTACATGTACATGTACCTAACCGTCTTCATGTTAGATCCTCAAGGTACCGCCACCAGGTGACCTGGCCTGGAGCCTTCCGCTGTAGCGTCATCGTCACCGGCCTCAGCCTCAGCCACAGCTGCTCATTACCTCACACCTCACCTGTTTCCCAATTCGACATCAACCAAGCACACCTACAACTGTTCAACGCTCTGCTCCATCGCAGACTCCTTACTCATATTTCCTACGGTTCATACCCTTAAAATCCTTAAATCGCCATGTGTTCCGCCGACATCTTTCTGGCATTTCTGGCCATCCTCTTCCCTCCGTTGCCCGGTACGTTGCCCCTCTCGTCGCATCCTCGTCATGGCCCTTTCGCAAACATCTACACTAACACTCCCTTCGCAGTCTGGGTAAAGTGCGGCATCTGCAGCGCCGATTCGCTCATCAACATCCTCCTCTGCGTCCTCGGCTTCATTCCCGGCCTGCTGCACGCATGGTACATCATCGCCCGGTACCCCGAGCCCGCCTACGAGTACGAGGCCGTCCCCGACCGCGAGGGCGGCCGCGTCACGTACGTCTACGTCCAGGCGCCGCAGGGCCAGGGCCAGCCCCCGAAACAGCACAAGCCCAAGGCTCAGCCGCCTCAGCAGGGCGCGATGAACTACGGCACACAGAACGCTGGCAGTTCGCAGCAGGGCTGCGGTGCAGTCTCAGAGCCAGGGCGTCACGAATGCCGGCGAGGGTAGCGCCGATCACGGCGTTCCCCCGTCTTATGCCGAGGTTGTTGCTGGCGACCACAAGGTCCAGTCGACGACTTAGATAGGCGCATCGTGAGTCCTAAAACGACTTCCGTCGCGGCTCTTCGAAAGACAGACAGCTCGGTGACGGATGAGTCCAGCTTGGACTGGTCACTGGCCCATGAACTCCTCCCTACTTCGGATCGAAAGAAGCTATATTGGACTTTCCAGCGGAGTTCATGGATAGGGTCTCTTGTTATATTTCAATGGCACGGTATACGCGATGCACGCACGGGGGACGGCGTTGGGTTTCGTTATGTAAAGGGAGTAGCATTTAGCTACTTGCACTTGCCTAGGGATCATGCTAATTTTGTAAATTTGACATCTTCAATGATAAGTAATCAATTTCTCTTGTCTGAGACTTGTATGACTTGATATTATCTTCTCATCTATGCAAATGTTACTCTCGTTCCCTCGTCCTTTGCTCTTATTTTGACTACCTCAGGTAACTAACAAGTAGGCGAGGTACCGCTCATGGCGACCGTTCTACAACCGCGTTCCCTAGCCATCCTTGGCCTCATTATCGAACTGCTTGTCCTCTGCATCGGGGTTATGCACAGATGGTGCTGGTCGATCGTTGTCGCGCGGTGGCTTATAATGTCGCATTAACTCCTGAGGGAGAAAAGTGTAAAAAGATGGGACGATATAATCAATCTTTTTGACGAAAGTGATGCCAACATTCAGCTCACAAAGAGTGCACGCCATCTTCATCCCAGGTTTCATGAGGTCAAGGAGGTGGTCGTCAAAGAAGAGCTCAGTCTCTTTCTTGGCAGGCTCAGGGACACAGGGCGATTCCCATTCGTCTTCGATGACAGCCGGTTTGAAGGTCGCTTTGCCAATAGCACCCATGGCAGATGGATCGTCACCAACGATGAGAGACTCCATTGCGTTGGTAAGCTGCCTTTCAGGTCGCTGAAGTCTGATGAGCTCCAGCGTTGCCGCGTACTCTTTGGTGACGACGGGCGTCGTCTTCTCGAGACGATCGAATATCCATGTTTCAGGCCAGAATGCAAAGGCAGAGTAGAAGATGGTCTTTGCATCGAATACCGGTGGCCGCTTGAACATCAGAAACGACCAGGCATTGTTGACTTCGTCTGGGACAAAGAGATCACCAGCGGCCAGGTTGAACTGACCGGGCAAGGCCTCTAGGAGGGCTTGTATCATCGGCCATTCGACTCTGGCGTGTTCACAAACCGTCAAGGCTGCATTTAGATCATCGGAATATTCCGGGCAAACGTCGTGGTGTATCACATATCGCAAGAAGTTATCCACCACGTCGATGCCCTGTGCCAACTTCACTGGCGCACCCGAGGTGAGCTTTGGAAGCGCGACGGAGAAGAAGCCCGCAGCAACACCGGCGAAGTCGACAGCCCAGGAATCTTGGTCTCCGTTGTAGAAACGGTCGCCACCACCCAAATTGCCGTAGATGATGTCGGTGGCCGTAGCCTCTCGACGCTCTGCAGGGGTGAGATCCTTGAGGTCGTGCTTGTCGAGGCCACCGAAGGCACCGGGGTTAGTGTCGACGCCGCCCAGGAAGAGATACTCGTTGAAAAACAGAGTGCGTTCACCTTGGACTCGGCGGCGGGAGCGGAAGCGTTGGATACAGTTCTGCATTCGTCTATTTGATGTTAGTTCTGGGAGGTGCTGGGTGATCGGAGGACGTCGTACTCTTCGAATGGCAAGTCCCTGGAAGTAGACAGTTAGCAATGGCATGTATCTCAAGGATGTTCTCGAATACGTACGGGTTGTAGATCTCAAACTTTTCCTCCTTGGCCTCATCAGGCGTCATTGGGGGATCGGCAAAATACTCTTCGCAACTATCAGTGTCCAAGCTATCTGACGGCTCAGGTAGTGCGAGATGGTTACCTTCGAAGCCATTTCCACGATTCTTGGGCAACGCAGTTGGGCCTCGAGAAGCGATTGATTTCTTGCCCCCTTTCTTTTTGCTTCTCTGAAGGGGGATGTTGGAGTTGTACTGGATAGGTGCCCTTTCTTCAAATGGCTCGGGCTTGGGGTCTTGATCGCCAGTTGGTGCTCTGCTAAATGGCTCAGGGGTTGCAGCAGTCATCTTGGAATTCTGTATGGTGGACGATTGATGGTTTTCGAAGGGAAATGTGAAGCCCTTGCCTTCTTGATGAATGTGTGTACTGGCGAGGAGGAGAAAGAGACCGGGGATATTAACGGTTACCGAAGCCAACGTTCGAAGTCAGAGGAGCCTTTGAAGCTTTGGCAGAAGCAGATGGAACACTCCCTTACAAGTGCGGTCCAGAGTCTCTCGAAAAGTGTTTGTGTAGATGAGAGGAAGCCGAATTTGTGCGGGAAGATTTGTTTGGAGAAGGAATTTCGGATAGGCATTTGGAGGTGCAGCTGGCCGTCGGCTGGCTGGAGTTGAGGTTGCAGCTGGCGATGTTTGTTCGCAAACGCAACACCTGAAGGCGGAAGGCACGAATAATGGCTGCATGTGTCAACCTCTGGATTATCCATGGCTGGCTTCAAGCAGAGCAGCCTGAGTTTGATGCTCCGTAACAGCTGTAGCACGCGGAATGATGTATGGACCTGGAGTAAGTCTACCAGGAAACACCGGCGTGATATTCTCAAATTAAGGTAGTAAGTAAGGTACGTGTTTAAGCTCAACTCAAAATATATCAAAAACGCCGTTCACTCAAACCATCACAGTTTCTGGTGGACAAATCTCAGGAGTCATTCTTTCAGCCTACTACTTCAAAGACCATATATGCTCGTAGCCTCGTCGAAACTCGAGTGTTTGGCATCTCTCCTATCTCGTCTAAGCCACGTATCTATGTAGGAGGTACTTCGGCATCCATGCATCAGAGAAACACCCGGTTGCGGTATGACAAGGAGTGAAATGTCCAATCCAGGTTCCTCGAACCTAAGCCCTAGGTACCTTCAGATAGGCGGAAGTGCGGGGTTGAATCCAATAAGCGCTTGAAATGCCTCTAGCCTGAATCCTGCGGCCCAGCCATGGGATGAGAGGTCGACGAGGTTGATTCGAGATGTGGAGTTTTGGGCCGTGTCCAAGAGCGGCTGAGCTGACGGGCCAGCCCGCCAAGCCGCATCTCGCTGGAGGCGTCGGGAAATAATGCCGCGAATTCAAAGAGGGACGAATAGAGGGCGAGGTTACGCGACAAAGAGGAGTGCGTTCCGCGAGCTGCTCTCCGCTTGGCTTGAACTGGGCTACCTTGTTGGGCTGGCTTGGCCTGAATACCTGGCGAGAGTGGCAATGAAATCAGACGTGATAACTCGGCTATTCCCTCAACGTACGAAGCAAAGGGGAGCTGCATTGGCATCATGTTTAGCAAGCTGGCAAAAACAGAATGATTGTAGAACAAAGCGCGCAAGTGTAAAAACCCCCATGCAGTGATCAGTTGCAGTTTTACTTGGTGATGCTTTGTTGGCGAGTTTGTCGTCAAAGTGACTTCAAACAGGCAAACATATCGAAGGAAGAGACGGGAGAAGCAATCACAAAGGAGCACTAGGGTCAACACGTGGCTACCTTGTGCGTCTAAGATAAACATTGAAGCTGGGCGCTAAACAGAGTGGTCAGCTGTTATGAAACAACGGACCAATGATCGACTGATCAGCCCCACTAAGGGGGCTGAGTGGCATTGTTACCTCTAGGCTTAACGCCGCACTTTTATTATATAGAAAACAAGGCTCTTTTAATATCTTAAATTAATGCTCTATTTAACTAATAATGCGCTTTATTTAATAGTTATAAGCTTGAATAGAATATAAATTTTAGTAACTTTTATTATATACCTTAGTATTTAAATCTCTCTTATTTTATAAACTAATTCTAATTAAATTAACTTAAAACTTGCCTCTTTTAATCTCTATATACTTAATTATATAAAATAAAGATTAGAAACCTTTAAATAATTACTATATTCTCTAATATAATAATTAGAAGCTTATTAGAATACTAAGGGATTTAAAAGCTTAAAACCTAGCTAGATTAGATTAATTAGATTATAGCCTTATATAGCTATATATAATCTCTTAAAGTATAGAAAAAGATTAATTTAAAGACTTTTAATTATCTAAGTAACTAAGTAAACTTACTAATATATAAGATCTTTAATTAGTTAAAAGATTAAATAAATAGGAAATAATAACTTATAAAGAATATTACCTATTCTAATTTTACTAATAATAGCATATAAACTATAAGAAATATACTAATACTAGAGCAAGTATTAAGACTCTTACTGCTATTAGATAAATATATATTAGCTATATACTAAGCTCTATCTAGGGATGCTATATATAAGCTAGTAATATATAAAAAGTTAAGTTAGAAGATGTAATCTATCTTAAATTATATTAATAAGACTATTAACTCTAGGATTTATAAGGCAGTTATAAACTATATTACTAACTAAGATTTAAGATTTAATAATAAGTAGATTATTAAGATATTATAAGTAAGACTTACTTTAAGTATATTAAGTATTACTAAGAAGATTAAATACTAATATTATAATATATTTAAGGAAGCCTTTATTAGCTATATAAAGCTAGAGATATAGTACTTTAAGTAGAGTAAAATATATATTTAGAGTTAAGCTTATAATATTCTTAAGGTAAGTAGCCTAACTATTATAATAGACTTCCTTAATACTATAGGTAACTACTATATTAAAGTATAAGCTAAGATTAAAAGGAATTTACTCCTAAAGCTCTTAGTTAATAAGTAAGATAATACTAATATTATAGTTTATAGTATATAGTTTTAGTAAATAATTAATATTATACCTAAGATAAAGTGCCTAGAAATCTTTACTTTATTAGGAGGCTAGAGAGAGGCAGGCAATAAATGCCTATATAGTTATTCTTATTTATAGAAGCTAGAGACTTATAAGCATTTTAAATATATAATTATAAGAAAATTAAACTATATAATTAAAATAGTCTTATTAATAGCTTAGAAAGTAGAGATTAAAAAACTATATTATAATTCTATTAATATAAAGCTAAGAGCGCTAATCGCAGTATAAGGCTAGGGGAAGTTCTTAAGAGATAGAGATATTAGATTTAACTTTAATATAACTACTTTAAACCCTAAGCTTTTATATAATATTATATAAAGTATAAGAATCTATACTTTACTTACTTAAATATACTATCTACTTTTAGAGAGTACTTTATTTAATAATTATAGTATTATATATCTTATTAACTTAATTAATTGCCTAATTAAAGAATCTTTTATCCCTAACTTAAAACCTTCTTTTATAAAAGCTAGTACTATATAATATAAGATATTAGGCAAAGGAAAACACTTTTTCTTTATGCTTTTTAATAATAAAATAGAAGATTATTATAGGAACTTAATAATTAATAATATAATTATAATAAAAGGTTTTTATATAAATATTATATTTAAAGCTTTACTTTAGAATATAGGAATTTAGTATTATAGGTATAATTGCTTCTTATATATAAAAGCCTTAAAGAAAAGTATATTTCTTAGATAGCTTATATATAACTTTAATATCTGCTTTTTAAAATATAAGCTACTTTCTATTTATTTTATTATAAGCTCTAATATAAGACTATGTAAGATTATTCTAATTAGTAATATAAGTATATAAATAAGTATAAGTACTTAGAAATATAACCTAAAGCCTAAAGTAAAACCTTATAGACTAAGTAAAGATCCTCCTTACCTAAGAATAGATTTAAAATATCTATAGTACTTATAAGTAGGTTATTTAAGGAAAGATGCGCTTTATAAGCTAGTAAGATATATATAGTATATTTAGTTTAGCAGTTTAATAAGCAAATACTATAAGATATATACTATAATATATACTTACTAAGTAATATTATAATAAATATTAGAGTAAAGAGTGATCTACTCTTTTTAATATATTATATAGGACCTTTAAGTCTTTAATTAAGGTTATAAGAAATTAAACTATCTCTTAATAATTAAAGATAAGTATAGTAAAATAATCTAATATTAACTAATTATATATAAAGATATAGTAATAATTCTTATAGAGCTTATTATATTTAATAATTAGATAATATAATAATTTAGTCTTTACTTAGGGATATATTAATTAGATAATAAACTAGCTATAATTATATATTAAAGTAAGATAAAATATTAGAAGTGGACTAAGATAGTAAGAATAGAGCTTAAAAACCTGCCTCCTAATATATATAAATTTAATAGTAATATTAAAATAGTAAATAAATAGATTGCTAACTGCTTTAATATAATAATTAGAGGCGCTAATCTTTTAGAGGAGCTATAGCTAGAGAGTATATAAGCTGCTATATATCTAATTAATATTAGCCTCTTAAGAAAGTATAGTTAGATATTATTAAAGGAAGTAATATATTACTAGTTTAAATATAAGTCCCCTCTTAGAATAATATAAATAAAAAAGTATATAGTATATTTAGACTTAGATTAGAGTGGTATATATATATATAGTTACTAAGCTTACCTTTTAGTTAAGGAGCGAGAAGATAACTAAGATAAAAGGAATTTAAAAATAAACCTTAGGGGTTATATAGGATATTTAGTGGGCTATAAAGCTACTAATATCTATTAAATATAGATACTCTGGCTTAAAAAAGTAGTTAAAATATAAAATATATAGTTTAATAAGGAAATCTTCTATAACTCTTATATAAAGCGCGTAATTAAGTCTAATCTTATTTAATTAAATAATTAGGTTTTTATAATTAAGAAAAATAATACGCTTAATATATATAAAGTAAAAGACTTATTTATTTAAGCTTTATAGTCTTTATAATTAAACTTAGGGGTAGAAGCGTATAATAATAATATACTAGCTATATAATATGCGAAATTACTTATATAAGTATTAAGTTATATATAAGAAGGACTTTAAATATTAAGAGAGACTTTAGAGCTAGAAGTATATAATATATATACTAGGAGTTTAGGCAGAGCTTATATAAGTATATAAAGCTATAATATAGCCTAAGGTATATCTAATAATCTTATAGCTCTTAAAGTTAATTATATAAATAATATATAAAATAGAATACTATTAGATAATTAATATTAGTACTAATATATAATATAGGAAATAGAGAAGAGTATAATAAGCCTAGTCTCCCTTAAGATATAATAAATGCCTAATAAGTATACCTAGTACTAAAGTATAGCTTAGAAAGCAGAGGAGGGTATAATAAGCCTAGCCTCCCCTAAGCTATAATAATAAGATATAACTATAGGAAATCTAACTATAATTATATAATAGGGAGAGTCTTCTAAGTCTAAAATAGCTAGAAGGCTTAGAAAAGACTAAAGCCTTCTTTTACCTTAAGTAATATATATAAGTATATAAATAGAGGCAAGGAATTAATATAGACTAAAGATTAAATTTAATAAAAAGACTTATACTTCTATATATAAAGAGAAACTATTAATTAACTTCTTCTTAACTAATTATTAAAAATAGAAAATAAAAAATCTATAAAATATATATATATTCTTTATAGTAATCTAAGTAGAGATTAACTAGTGTAAGTTACTATACTTAAAAACTATACTAAGTAAAGGGAAAATTTATTAAAATAACCTCTTTTATTTGCTAGATACTTAGAATAAAATATATTACTATTTAATAAAAAAGCGATTTAAGGAGGCAATATAGGAAGAGGTAAAAATGCTAATTACAAAATATATTTAAAAAAAAGATTAGAAAAGAAAAAGTATATTTTAAGCTATTATTAATAAAATAGGTATTTGCCTATAAGTTTAATAAAGATAAATACTTTATAAAATATAAAGTATAAGTATATATTTAGGGCGACTTATAATAGAGTATAATAATTAAAAGTATATATATAGTAATACTTATAGTATACTTATTTAAAATTATAATAGTATTTATAGTATAGTTTAATCTAGAAATTAAGTAATTAGATATTAAAAATACTTTTATAAATATAAAGTATAATAAGTATAATATACTAATAATTTATAAGCTACTATTAGGCTTTAAGAAAGAAGGAATTATAATAGAACTCTAAAGAGCTCTATATAAGTTATAAGACTTACCTAAGCTTTAGTTTAATACTTTTATAGCTATACTTAGAGAATTAGGAATAGAGGCTAGTAAAGAGAAGCCTTACTTATTCTTTTTTAAAAATTAAAAAATATACCTAGTATTTTATATTAATAATATACTTATGCTTTATAAAAAGTAATATATAAAGTATACTTAAGCTCTAATATAAGGGATAAAGAATATATATAAGCTCTATAAATAAGAAGATATAGAGTGGTTCTTAGGAATTAAAATCACTAAAAACTATACTATATATAAGATCTACTTAAGCTATAATTTATATATTAAAAAAATTATAATAAGATTTAAGATAGACTAATAGAATATATATCTAGTAATTCTACTATTAAATGTTAAGTATATTAAATACTTAAGCTAAGTAATAATTATATAGATATAGTACTATTAAGAGATAATTAGATTAATTATATATATAATAATTATAATATAGCCAGATATTACTTTTATAATTATAATATTCTTAAGGTTTCTTATTAACCTAAGTAAGGAGTATAAAGCTATTATAAACTAAGTAATTAGATATCTCTATATTACTTAGCACTTTTTAATTTAATATAGATTAAATATTAGATTAATATATTTAATAATCGCAAGTAATATATTATATACTAATAATACTAAGATAAGGAAGTTATTATAAGGCTTTCTAATTAGCCTTTTTAGTAGGCTAGTTATATAGAAAGCTATATACTAAGATATAGTAATAATATCTATAACTAAAGCTAAATTACTTATATTAATACAGATAGTAAAGGAAATAATAAGCTTAAAATACCTATTTAAAGAGATATGCTTTAATCCTAAGTCCTTATAGTATATATATTATAATAATATATAGACTATATACTTATATATAGCTAAAGAATAGTATATAATTATAAAACTATAGTATATTAATATTTATAACCTATAGATATATTAGGAGATTAAAAAGAAATCCTTTAAAATTAAATATATATTAATAGTATAAATATTAGTAAATAGTCTTATTAAAGCCCTTTTAAAATAGTACTTTAAGTAATTTAAAGTAATAATTAACCTAATTAATCTTTACTAGTAATAATAGTTATAGTTAATAATAAAAGATTTAAAAAGTAAGAGTAAAGATAAGACTAGTATTCTAAAAGGCAAAATACCTATAATTATATATATATATAAATAATATAATTAAAGTATAACTAGCGCGCACTATATAATAGAGACTAGATTTACTATAGAAAATATAGTATACTTAAGCACTAGGGAGGTTAGGGGTAAGTATAAGTAGAGTATTAGTAATAGTATTTACTAATACCTATATATTAGCAGAGATAATAGCTAGTGTAATAAGAAAGTCTAGCACTGCTAGTATAGTAAAAGCTGCAGCAGGAGTAGTAGCAAGTATAGTAGCTAAAGAGAGGGGGTGCGCAGCTATAAGTTAAATAATATACTCTAGAGCGCAAATATAGAGAGCTAAGTTATAGAAATAGTCTTAAATAAAGAAGAGATTGGATTTATTATCTATTAAATATATTATATACTTAATTAACTTTTTAATAGCTAAAAGCTCTTATATACTAGTTAGCAGCTGCGCTTTATATATATTAGAGTAAAGATATATATTTTTTAATTATCTTCTTACTTAATAGTATAATAGAGAGTAAGAGTAAGGGGGCAGAGGGTATTATAATTATATATTATATATTAATAAATAAAGATTATACCTAAAGAAGTAATTATATATATATAGGGAAATAATTATAGTTACTATAAAAATAGCTTAAGTAATATATAAAGCTATTACTAGCAGTTTAATAATACTTTAAACTAGTCTTTTCTAATATTATAGACTTAATATATTCTTTATAGGGTATAATAAGAGGTATATTAGGGCTATATTTCTCTATATAAATAGTAATCTTCTCTAATAATATAAGATAGTGCGATAGTATAGTAGAGCAGGAGGCAGAAAGCATATAATAGTATATATAAGGAGGTAAAGAAGGAGAAGAAATAAAGGCTAGAGGCTTAATAATAGTATTATTCTCTATATAAAACTTAAGAATTGCCTTAATTATTAAGGCGCGTAAATATGTAAGAAAGTATATAAAAGAGAAAGCTATAATATGCAGTAACTAATAAGAAGAAGATATACTTAGGTCTAAAGACTTAAGTAATAAAAATAGTAGTAATAGGCGCTATATTAATATATATAATAGTAGTAATAAAGGTAGAATAATATAGATATCTCCTTACTTATTAGAAAAAAGATTAGCTATACTTTTAATAATAGTATAGGTAGTATAGTAGGCTTTAATAAGAGTAGTATAGCAGGCCTAAGCTATAAAATAGTATAGCTTTAAAGATATTAGTAATTATTAATTATAAAAATATAAAATACTGCCTTATAAAAAGAGCTTATAAGTATAATAATAATAAGAATTAAAGAAAAGAAAAAGAAATTTACCTTAAATAAAAACTATAAATTGCTTTTATCTCTTAAGTAAGTAAATAAGTAAATTATAGGATTAAGGTATAAATAAATTATAAGATAAGCCTAAGCTAAGATTAATTAATCTTTTAATAGCTTAATTCTATTATTCTATTCTAAAAGCTATATTTAAAGCTATTTAAATACTTAAATACTATACTTATATATAGCTTTAAGTAGGGGGTATATAAAATAATAAACTAATAATTAACTAATTAGCCCTACTAAGGGGGCTAAGTGGCATTATTATCTTTAGGCTTAATGCCGCACTTTTATTATATAGAAAACAAGGCTCTTTTAATATCTCAAATCAATACTCTATTTGACCAACGGTGCGCTTTGTTTAACAGCTGTGATACCATGAAGACTTACACTGACTCAACAGACTCACACCGAGTGTAATGTATGTTTTTAGGATAGATTAGTTGAGAGTCGAGCAGTCCTTCTCGTCATTGCCGGACCTCCGTAGTCCGCGTGGTCATGGTTTTCAGTATCATCATCATCAGCCGCGGAAGTGCATCCGCGGTAGTTCATCCGCGGAAGTGCGTGTAAGCGCTTCGAAAGGAATGACTCGAAATAGTATTTCGTCGCTGACCTCATCCTCTTCCACATCCGTTCTCACCTCACCTCACCTTGATTACCAGGACACCCTTCAATATTCTATGCCTTGTATTATGATTGCATACTCAAACATGATTGTGCAACATGAAACATGGACTTTTATTGATCGGAGGACTGGATGGATATGATGAGACGGTTGGGTCCATCGCCTATCGCCGCTGCACGCGCTGTCCATGTAGGCAGATTCGGTGCCCGCCTCTCAGGCCTATTCCACGCCTGCCATTGGCCAGTGGGGGCCTCAACTCCCTAATGGCGCTGTGGCTCAGCGGCCTGGGGGTGAGTGCCACACAGCGAGGCAGAGCGGCGCTCCGCCAGCGGCCAGCGGGCCACTGTCCAGGGTACTATCCACTAAAATCCAGCGCCTCGGATCCCCCGTGTTAGCCCCCCGCCGCCTTCCAAGACTCCCGTCCCGTCTCCGCCATCGTCAGAGTGATCGACTGTGACCGAGGTGTGAATGGATCATCCATGCGAGCATGCCCTGGGCAAAGGTGGCTTTGTCGTGTGAATTGCATCCTCCCTTCGCCCCTTTTTCATTTCTCGTTGTTTGATGGAGATTATCATATATATCTGACGAGGTCGGTCCCTTACTTTTCGCCGCTATTCTACAGTTCCATACGTTCCCTCAAGGTCTCTCTGCACTTTGCCCTCACCTTTACACCTAAGGCGTTAAAACCCCCAGGTTGACCTTGGTTTTCACCGATGAAATTGAGTTCGCCACGCGCCGTCTCTTTTCCACTTCAAGTTTCAACCTACAAACTCTCCCCACAATCCGCCTGTGGCACGCTCTAGGGCAATCCTGCGCTGATCCGCCTCGAATCCTCGGCAGCGGGTCCCTGAGTGATTGAGCGTCAGCGTCAGAGGCCGAGTCCAGTCTTTGGCCTCCCCTACTTGCTCCCCAGCGTGCGTCCTCCCTGGAAGTCGCTTTCCTTCACGCCTCGACTACTCTCCTCCGACTCATCCTCTCTATCGTCGAATAGAGACGATTGCGACGCGCTCCAGTATGATGGGAAACAAGAAGCTGCCCCATCGCGATCAGTTGCGCGACTACAACCTTGCCGTTGCCGGCCAGTGAGTGTTTAGCCCTTCGCAGCCGTCGCGACATCCGCGCGCTTCGCCCGACGGCGCATACTGACCCGTGGACTCTTGATAGTGCTGGCACCATGTGCACTGCCGATGGCGAACTGTTTATTAAGCCCTGCACCCAGTCCGAGATCGACTTCTACCATTCCGCGAACCGACGATACCCCAAATTCGCCGACCTAATGCCGTTGTTCATGGGCTCCCTCCTGCTCACCGACCCAACCGACGTGCGGATAGACGACGCCGTCGTTGGCGTCATTTCCCAAGCGGGCCATGTCCAGACTACCAAGGAGGAGATCGCTGCCTCGGTAGCGGAGCAGGTCGCAACTGTTTTACCCGACGCCCGGATTTGGGTCCCTACCAAGGACAACAAGATCAAGACGGACAAGGCGGTTGTGCTGGAGAACACCTCCTTTGGATTCTCAAACCCGAACATTCTCGACGTCAAGCTGGGCAAACGGTTGTGGGCCGACGATGCCCCGTTACAGAAGAAGCAGAAGTTCGACAAAATCTCCTCCGAGACTACGCACGGCAAGTTGGGCTTTCGGATAGCCGGAATGCGAGTTTTCCACGGGTCCGAGGATGCCTCCGCACTGGACGAGCGAGAGTACAAGATCTACGACAAGGAGTACGGCAGGTTGACGGTAAACGACGACAATGTCGTAGATGAGTTCCGGAAATTCGTCTTCAACAAGACAGCAGGCATCGACGAGGAACTTGGGAAGGCGGTCTGCACTGCTTTCGTTCGTGACTTGAAAAAAGTAGAAGACATTTTGACTCGGCATGAGAGTCGCATGTACTCGGCATCGTTGCTCTTCATCTTCGAGGGCGACGGAGAGGCGCTTCGCTCAGCCATCGAGGAAAACAACGCTATGGTGGATTCGGAGGCAGGTATTGGCCAAGCTGCGCGAACTACTAAGAGAGTCGACAGCGGCATTGCCCTTGATTCCGATGAAGAATTTGACGGAGACTCGGACGAAGAGTCTTCGTTGCCGCAAATTTATTCTCTCAAGTTGATTGACTTTGCTCACGCCGAGTGGACGCCGGGGCAGGGCCCTGATGAGAACGTTTTGCTGGGGGTGCGGAGTCTCACGCGAATCTTTGAGGAGATGGCTCAATAACCGACGGGGGGCTTTGGGAGCTTACTTGTTCGCTTGACCTACTTAGCCAAGAGACGGCGAGGAAGAAAAACATATGCTGCTTGAGGCAGAAATGGGAATATCGATACCCAGTACGACGGAGTAACGAAAGACGTAGAAGAAGCTCCTCGGCGGAGATGACGGCAGCTTGCTGCTTATGATGATGATTCTTTTGGGGGGTTTGGTCGTTCTTTGAAAGGAGGACCTGGCGTTCGCAGGGGTTAGGTATACACAACGAGCATAGATATCAAAAGCATGAATACAACGCCTTTTTGCGTACTTGATCATGGCCATTATTGGCAACTCTTGCCTTCAGTCCCTCATGCTACATCCATGGCAACTAAGGCGTGTCTCGATCGAACCTGATGCCGTAAGACTACTCTTGATATTCAGGCCTACTCTGTGGATTTGCGCCCTCTAGAACTCGATGTTGGCCTGAAAGATACAGAAACTCGGAACGGAACTTGCTTTGAGCCCTGGAAGCTCTAGATTTTGCTGTACTAGGGTGACAAAACTGTTAGTGTGGCGCTTTGTATGTAGACTGCTTGAAATCTTATGTCACCAGCGTCTCCCACCGTACGTGGACCGCGCGGAATTTCCGACGGCTCATGTTCCGCACCCCTCCAAAGCTTCCAGAGAGCTTTCAACGCCCCACGCCCGCTTCAAGACAACTTCAACCGGGGCCCATTCGAGTCCCCGATCGATGTAGCAGGCCATGTCGATTCCAGGGTTGGGCCAGATTCCCACACAGGTAACGAAGCATTAGCTACGAGGCCCTTCTCTAACTGGCGCAATCGCTAACGCAAGCCTCCAACTTCCAGCCTGCCGCCTCGTCTACGCGCAGCATTAGCCTTCGTCCCGCCTGGGAATGGCGATTCGAAGTCCCTCTCGGGTCGACTCTAACGCTCAGGGTTCTCAATGGTACGGCTGAGAAGGACGGCATTGAGCTAGCAGTACGCAACACGTATACCTTCTCCGGCACCAAGTCCAAAATCCTCACGTGGCATGGATGCGAGCTCGAGATCGACGGACGGTGCGACAGCGAGCTTGTAGCCGAATTCGCGAACCCGACCGACAATCCCGCCAATGCACATCTGAATCTCCACGGGCAGCTAAATGATATGCGCGTCGCCGCGGCGCGGGAGAGCAGGGAGGGGCCGCGCGTGTTGATCGCAGGGCCGCTCAACACTGGCAAGACAACGCTGACGAGAACGCTGACGAGCTACGCGACGCGACAAGGCTATCAGCCGCTGGTCATCAACACAGACCCCAAGGAAGCCATGTTGAGTTTACCAGGGACGCTCAGCGCGGCCGTTTTTGCGACAGTCATGGACCCCGAGGCTGTGGATGGCTGGGGTAGTACCCCGACCAGTGGCCCAAGTAGCGTGCCGGTTAAGCTGCCGCTGGTCTTCTACTACGGACGGCAGTCGACGGAGGAGGACCCTGAGTTCTACCGCGCGGTTGTCACAAAGATGGCCAGCAGCGCAAGTGGACGGTTGAGCGAGGACGAGAGCGTTCGCAGCTCGGGAGTTATTGTGGACAGCATGGGTGTCGAAGAGCAGAGCGAGGCTGGCGTGGATAACCTGGCACACATCGTCGAGGAACTGTCAAGTATGCGAACATGCGTTGATCTTAGAAATTAAGAGAAGGAGAGATGAGGCTAACACTTATTTGACAGTAAACGTCATTGTTGTTCTAGGATCAACAGAGCTGAGCACGAAGCTAACGACGAGATTCGGAAGCGGGAGAACTAGCTTGAACGAGCCTATCAGTATTGTTTCACTCGAACGACCAGATGGCGTCGTGGAGAGGGATGAGGTATACATGCAGCACCAGCGGGAGGCAGCCATAAAGGAGTACTTTTTCGGAGACGCAAAACGGACTCTCAGCCCTCTGATCCAACAAGTTGACTTCAACGACATTGTCATCTACAAGACCTCGGACAGTACGTACACCTCTCCAGTCCACTTGTCTTCTCAGCTCGACAACCCGGATGGCAGCATAGTATGTCCCAGCTAACACCAACAGACTCGAGCCACGGCGGCGCAGAGCGACTCGTCCGTGAGAACCCCTCATCGCCCATGCAGCACTGGACGCTGGCGATGATGCACGCGTCGCCCAAGGACTCGCCCGAGACTGTTCGGGCGGCAAGCGTCATGGGGTTTGTGTACGTGTCGGATGTGGACGAGGAGCGGCGCAAGATCAAACTGCTGGCGCCGGTAAGTGGACGGCTGGGGGATCGGCCACTGGCGTGGGGGAGGTGGCCGGAGCCGTACATCAACCTGCTGGGTTGATGGATGGTGGATGGGTTGTATCGGCGGTTGGTTGTGGTATCCCATGTTGCCCCAGACATGGCTCATTGTGGAAGTGCCGTTCTCGGTTCTGGGGTTTATGGGCATCCCTTGAGGAGGATATTTCTCGAAGAATATCTGGGTAAGCCGGCCTGGTGTATCAGCTGGCAGTGACATGGTCGCCTGTCCAAGTTATAGCAATTATCGCAAAGTTCCCCCCGTTGTATGGAAGTCACTCTACCGTAGTTATCCTCCATTCACCTAGCAAGATCATAAATCTACTCAAGTAATATGGCTTCCTTTGGAATATCAGCGGTATCTCGTTGTCTAGTATCCTCGTATCTCCCCATCCTACATCGTCCGACAGACATCCCCTCGACGCCGGCTGGACACGGGCTTGTGCAGACTTTCGCACCTAACGGCGTTGAGCGAATCAACTGCGGCCAGAACGCCGATGGAGGGTGGGGACTAGAACGGCTAGCCGAAGCGGTGCTTGGCTGCCCGTGCATCATCATCATGATGCTTGCGAGGGGGCAACGCCAACGAGTTTCTTGGTTGACGTTGCTTGGCGAGGGGAATCCTGCATATTGTATCATTGGGGAGGGGGGATGCTCACGCTGCTCCTAGGGGAATTTCCGTCCAGATTTTGGAGACTCACTTTGAAGCTACAGCGAGGGCGTTTTCTCTAAAAAGCATCCCGTCTCTGGTAAACGACGGACGTCACGGAGCCGGAGCCGGGATCGGAGTCGGAGGTGGTGCGTTGCCGGCGGTAGGAGCGCCTCTGCTGACGGAGACGGCGGGACTCGGCACTTCACTGCAGCTCGGCCGCTCGCACTACAATTAATACAGCACAAAGTCGGCCGCCAGTCTCAATCCTGCGCATGCCGCATCTCGATAGTTGCACCTCTGCATATTAGGTATGTAACGTGCAGATCAAGGCCACGTATCACGGGGACATGTCCGTCCCATTACACCATTACGCATGTATTTTTACTTGGCTGGTAGATCGCGTTCTTCGCCTCGCTTTTCTTCCGGGCTGTGCAGCGTGAGCCAAGCCGCCGAGACAGACGGTCCTGGACGGAGGCCCGCAGTCGACCGGACACGGACCGGGAAGACCCCCTTCGTGACGCTCCCAAGAAATATGCTTAATCCTTAGCGCGAGAGAAGAGGAGTCTTGGCGAAGGGGATTTGGCGAGGGACGCGTAAGTGTTTCCACCTGGAACTGGCCAAGAGAGTGAGCTGCAGTATGTATCTGCTGCATTCTGCGCATCTCGTGGAGAGCAGAATATTTGGACGAACTGGTGCTGGGGGAGGCAACATAACCCGATCCTCCCCAAATCTTGATGCCGGGTTTGAACAAGGGACTGTGCATGTACATAGTAGTTGTCAGTACGCGGAGCTCAGCACGCAAGGGCAAACAGAATGCGTCTAAAAGAACAAAGGAATCTCGTCACGTCATGTGGTTGGTTTGACGGCTGGTTGTCAAAGACATCCAAGGGCCCAAGATAGGAGGGAGATCTCCAAGGATACTGTACTACTAGGACTTGACCCCGCTTCCGCGCAGATGCTTTTTGCTTTTCAGGGTTCCGTGTCCTTCCAATTGTATGAGTGAGACTGTGACTGAGGGTGTGTGAGTGGTGCCGGGTAGCCGACTGACTGTTCCTGTGTATTTTTCGTACTACTTACGCATTATGGGTGATTGTTATTACAGTGTAAGAAAGAGGTTTATGCTAATGCTGTATGACCTTTTTGCTTGGTGATGTCCAGATTCTGTTACCTTAATGTCATCCTGGGATCACTGCCGACGTTGAGAACTTGAGATGATGATTCCCTGGAATGTACATCCCGTGACCGGGCGTTGACTCCACATGTAAACTCTTGTTAACTGATTGGCTCATCTTTTCATGCACGTTGCATCTTAGAGCACAGCCGTGTCCACACAGTGCTCCGTGCGTTTCACCACTGGCAATTGGCCGGCACTTGGCAGTCCGAAGCTCTAACTCAATGTCGACGATGCTCGAGAATCAACTGCTAACGACGAGCTTGCAGCCGCAGATGCTCCTCTTGGCGACGTCGGCAACAGCGGGGTTTGTCTATGATGAAGTGTATCACTGGATCACGGGAGGCGCTGTCCACCCCGCCATCCTGCACCTGCTTGGTTGCTTGGCTCTCCCACGTTCTCATGTCCCACGTTTCCACTTCCCCAGAAGGCCGCTTATCGCAGCTTGTAACCTGCGAATGACTTAAAGCCTGGGAAGGCACCGGCTTCACGGGAGTCACTTCCTTTCCTTCCTTTCTTCCCTCCACCTCTTACCTCTCTAGGTCTCGTGCCTTTTGTGCTGCTAGGTTGTATCATCTTCATCGTTACCTCAACACCATAACCAACACAATACAATACCTAGACCCTCCCTATCTTCATCCTCTTCTGGTTACGCTTTGAGAACCAGCCGAGACTAACGAGACCACTATCTCTCTGTCACTCCCGCTACAGTCTAACCGCCAAAGCATCACCCGCTGTCCAACACCCATTCGATGGGAGAAACCGAAAGCAAAAGTGCGAATGGTGCAGAACACGCCAACTCCGCCTCCACCCCGTCGGATTCGTCAACCGGCTCCGGCCCGGATGATCAGCCTCCTATAGCGGAACCACCCGACATAGGAACCAAAGAAACTGAGAAGGCTTCGCCGAGGCCCATCAAACCCATCAACCCATTCAACCCCCTCGAGGCTTTACCTCATACGCTTTCCGCCGAACGCGTCGCCCAGGATCTCGACACCGACATCCAAAATGGGCTGAGCATCGACGAAGCTGCCGCTCGGTTGACCCGGGACGGTCCGAACACTATCAAGGGAGCCAAGGGCATCTCGCTCTGGGAGATCTTCCTGCAGCAGATCGCTAATGCGCTGACTGCCGTGCTTATTGCCGTGACTGCTCTGTCCTTCGCCATCTCTGACTATGTCGAGGGCGGAGTCGTTGTCGCTGTCATCGTCCTCAACATTGTTGTAGGGTATGTCTGCGCACCGCTGCCTCAAAACGTCTCTTGTCTCCTTTCGGTGAAGGCCGTGATTTGCCTTGTCAACCCAAACTCGGGGGCTGATTTATTGCCAAGTGTCAAGACTAACAAGGCCACTTAGATTGATCCAAGACTACCGCGCTGAGCAGACAATACAGTCTCTCTATGCGCTGTCCACCCCCAACTGCAAGGTCATTCGCGACGGCCATGGCGACACCATCAAGGCGGAAACGCTTGTTGTCGGAGACCTAGTCTCTCTCGTAACTGGTGATGTTGTGCCAGCCGACCTGCGTCTCGTCCAGGGCATCAATGTGTCGACTGATGAGGCTCTTCTCACTGGTGAATCGATCGCCATTAGTAAGAAGCCCGATGCTATTTTCGACGACAACGAGATGCCAATGGGTGATCGCATTAACCTGGTTTACTCTGGAAGCTCTGTCACCCGTGGTCGTGCAACCGGCATTGTCATTTCGACAGGAATGAAAACCGAAGTTGGCCAGATCGCTGAGCTGCTCAGACACTCTAAGAAGAAGAACCCTGGAAAGGGGCCTGTGGGCCGAGCGCTATATAAAGCTTATCAATCCGCTCGAAACATCTTGGGACTTGAAGGGACGCCCTTGCAGGTGACCCTGAGTAAATTCGCCCTCCTGCTATTTGCACTTGCCATCCTGCTTGCTGTTATCGTCTTCTCTGTCAGCAGGTGGAAGATCAGCGATGAGGTTCTGCTCTATGGAATCTGCGTCGGAGTTGCCGTTATCCCGGAGTCTCTGCTTGCTGTCTTGACTGTGACTATGGCCGTTGCTACGAAGGCAATGGTTAGGGGTCACGTCATCGTCCGCCAGATGCCGTCCCTTGAGGCGGTTGGTGGCGTTACAAACATTTGTTCTGACAAGACTGGCACACTGACTCAGGGCCGTATGGTAACTCGCAAGGTCTGGCTCCATGGAGATTTGATTGGGAAGGTCGAAGGAACTGCAAACCCCTACGACCCCAGCAGTGGAACCGTGACCTGGTCTGGGTCTTTGGCTGGAAGTTGTCTCAACAACTTCCTTAAGACGCTCATACTTTGCAACAACGCAACAGTAACAGACGGGAAAAAGGAACCGGAGACTGACTCTAGTAGTGTCATTACTGCCTCTGAATCAGCGGATTGGAGGGCTATCGGCGAGCCTACCGAAATTGCTCTTAAGGTCTTTGCTATGCGCTTTGGCCAGACCCGATCCGCTCATGACTTCTTGATCGCCGAACATCCCTTCGATTCGTCCTGCAAAGTCATGAGCGTAGTCTATGGCAACGAAGTCGAGAAGACGCAGCATGTCTACACAAAAGGAGCCGTCGAGGTCCTGGTTCCGAACTTGGACGAAACAAGTGAGATGAAGCAGGCTATACTGGACAAAGCCGAAGACCTCGCTAGCCAAGGCCTGCGGGTGCTCTGCATCGCCAGCAAGAAATTGCATGGCGAAATGCAAGGCGCCCACGATCGCGTCAAGGTTGAGAGCGGACTTCAATTCTTGGGTCTTGCTGGATTGTACGATCCTCCCCGTCCTGAGACTGCTGGTGCTGTTGAACAATGTCGTGCTGCTGGTGTGACTGTTCACATGGTCACAGGTGATCATATCAAGACAGCTACGGCCATTGCGTACGAGGTCGGAATTCTCACAAAGGATGTTCCCCTGAAGCCTACGTCAGTTATGGCGGCTTCCGACTTTGGAAACTTGACTGATTCGCAGATCGATTCCCTAGAATCTCTGCCCATCGTTTTGGCCCGATGCAGTCCTCTTACGAAGGTCCGCATGATCGAAGCTCTACACCGCCGAAAGGCGTTTTGCATCATGACAGGTGATGGAGTCAACGACTCGCCGGCTCTCAAGCAGGCAGATGTTGGTATCGCCATGGGAGACCGAGGAAGTGACGTTGCCAAGGAGGCAGCGGACATGGTGTTGACAGATGATAACTTTGCCTCTATCGTTACTGGCATTCAAGAGGGCCGTCGGTTGGCCGACAACATCCAAAAGGTACGTTTGAGAGCTTTCAAGCATGCTATCTTCTTTACTAAACCGTTCTAGTTTCTTCTGCATCTACTCACTTCCAATCTGGCCCAGGTCATTCTGCTGTTGATTGGGCTGGCTTTCAAAGACACTAGAGGTGTTGCTGTTTTCCCTCTGTCACCGTTGGAAATTCTTTGGGCCAATCTTATTACGTCCTCGCCACTTGCACTCGGCCTAGGCCTGGAAGAAGCGGCGCCAGATATCTTACGCCGCCCGCCACGCAGTCTTCGCTCGGGCGTCTTCACAATGGATCTGGTTCGCGACCAATTGATGTATGGAACCTTCATGGGCTCCCTCTGCCTATGCGCCTCCATGCTGGTCAACTACGCGGCATCCGGGAACGGCTACTACGAGCTCCCGGGGGGTTGTAACGAGGATGGCGGTTCAGACTGCGGCCGCGTATATAGAGCAAGAGCTACAACATTCGCAACATTGAGCTTCTTGCTATTGGTTACTGCCTGGGAGGTCAAGCATTTCCACCGAAGTCTATTTGCCATGGATGAACGGTGGTCCGGTCCGTTTTCCGTCTTCAAGACCATCTACCACAACCGTTTCCTGTTCTGGTCGGTTGTAGCTGGGTTTCTGGTTACCTTTCCCGTTATTTACATCCCCCATCTTAATACGGAGGTCTTCAAGCACGAAGGTCTGACGTGGGAATGGGGTGTCGTTGCGGGTTGTGTTGTTGTCTATATCGCACTTATCGAAATTTGGAAAGCAGTCAAGCGCAGGTTTGGCCTGGGGGCTGACAAGCATCCTATGGCGGTGGGTCAGGTGTAACAACCTGGGGAGTGGAGGACAGGTTTTAGGACTATTTGAAGAGGTGAGAATGTGAGTATTAGAACACTCACGGATATCCTTGGGGCAATCAATATACGTGTTTCCTGTCACTGGAATTTGATCTATGTGAAAGTTCCTATTTACTGCGGAGAACCCAGCGATAGGCGAGGCTGATCTAGTATGGAATCATACTTGAAATCTTTACCTTTTAGTTATGCTGTTTACTGTGAGGTTCTATATTTCTCATCGTCTGACACTGCTGGAAGCTACGTCAATTGCTTACCCATGACTCATGAGACGCCTTGCTGTTTGTGGCAGTTAACTGGCAATTTTGGACCGCCACGTCATGGACCGGGACGCTTTTCTTGTTCAAGTGGTGTTGATTTGGGAAACAGTCACACAATCCTTGAAAGGAGTTTCTAGTGAAGTTCAGTCTAGATCATAGACCACATACGCCTACGAGGTCGTCATTACCGTTTGTGGCATCTAAAGTGTGTGGGCTACTTAATTAACAGACAGGCACTTAAAAAGGTTGACTGCAGTAGAGACTATCGAAAGCGTTTCTTTTACCCCGCGTTCTACACTTCTACTTATTATTGACCATCGTCCCGCTAAGACCCCCCACAGTCACATTCTGAGCATCAATACCTACACGATGAGCGACACCATGGCATCAAAAGCAGAAGACATTATCAGAAACAGCCATACTCGGACATGTTTCACGGCAACTAGGTTGAACGACACGACGTTCAGAATCATCGAGGAAGACAAGTGGGACGAACTGCCGTTCATTTACGTTAAAATCTACGACTCAGATATAACACTTGTCGACACAGGATGCGGCGGAGCTGCGAAAGATGGCTCCGTCCAGCTGACATCGCTGCGAAAATTCCTTGAAACTTTCCCTGTCAGTGACAACCACAATGAACCCCTTAACGCGAACGGGGAGAAGGATTACGTCGTCATCTGCACACATTGCCATTATGATCATATAGGTATGAATCACGACTTTACAGCCCAGACACATAGCTAATCGTGTAATTGAAGGCGGTATTGCTCAATTCGCTGACCCAAAATGTACCATCTGGGCGAGCTCCAACGACAGGGATTTCATCGAGGGAGAAGACCGTCTGCCAACCTCCTCGCTCTGTCGCTTCTACGGGATAGAGACACCTCAGTACAAGGTTTCCACCTGGGCTGACGATGGGCAACGTGTTGTCGGCGGCAAGAATAAGCGGGATCTTGGCCTCGTTGTGTACCACACCCCTGGTCATACCCCTGACGAGCTTGCGGTTTGGGATCCGAAAGAGCGGGTTGTGTTTGTGGGCGATACGTTGTATGAGTGGACGCAGATTGTGTTTCCTCTGGAGGGTGATTTGAAGGTGTACAGTGATACTCTGGGGAGATTGAAGTCTCTTGTTCGAGGATGGAACGTCCACGATCCGGATCAGCATGGTGAGCAGTCGTTGGGAAAATCATGTTGATGACCTGGGCTCACAGTTTGTATAGCTACACGAGGATCGCAGCCAAGAGTCAAGATGTCCTGCGGCCACACCACAAGTAGTTCAGACGCCGAACTTCTCCTTAACGACGTCGACCTCTTCCTCTATCACGTAGTCACCAACAAGTACCAGCCTAAAGAGCTAGGCATGTTTCGCGGGGAGAAGGTCATTTCGTATGAGAGAGAGGACGGAAAGATTTCGTTCAGGGGGCCGGGATCGTTGTTTGAGGCGTTTCGAGCCGATATTGTTGCGATGCGTGCTATCAAGGAACGCAATGATTAGAGTATGTTGGAGAGTTGTGACCTGGTGGAAGCTAGCTTTGACATTGTTGGGGTTGATCTGTGAAGTATTGGCATGTGGTATGTACCTAACTGACTTCATAAGCAAAGCGAAAGCCTCAACTATGGCAGTAGCTTCGAACGGGGGTTTTATATTGTTTAGTTTCTAACATGCCACATGGCATACTAAGTATGACACCTAGGAGTTTTGATTGTTATCCGATGCACATTACTCTCAGAAGTGACTTTTTCGACTGAATCTCTCGTCAAATGCTGTAAATTTTAACATAGCAATGACCAACCCGCTACCCAATACTATTATATACCCCCTTTAATTTCTACTACACTCATACTGGTGGTCGCATCGCATAATCCGCATCGACATATCCTTGAAAATTTGCAGTGCCATCGATATTCAACATCCCCGCATCGAATCGAAATACCGGCGACAGTCCAAACGCCATGTCATAATCGAAAAATAAATCGCCATCCAGCTCGGGGAACGTTGCCGACGCTTCAGCAACATTCTCGTTGACGGCGGTGCTCGTAGCAACTCCGTTTGATCCCTGCGGCACTTGTCCGCCCGTCACTGACTTCAACGTCTCTGCCATCCTCTCCAGCCCCCCAGCCATCAAGTTGGCCAGATGCCACTTGCCAGCTCGTAGCGATCGAAACTGCTGCACAAGGCTGGTGATGAGCTCGCGTACTTGCTCGCGGTCAACGAGATCGTCGCCGTATTTGTTGGCGACTTTGATGAGGAACATGCAGGCAAAGGCGGTCATGGAATGCATGTATGAGGGCATGCCGACAATGCCGGCAACGACGTCGGGATCTGTGATGATGAGGTTGATAATGGCTATGGCTGCTGCAATGGCATTGGAAGCACAGTCTAGAAAATAGGGCGGAATGGGGTCGTCTCCGGAGAGGCCGCGGAAGACGTGTGAGTAGAGGTGGATTTGCGCAAAGTTGTAGTGAAGAATCGTGCCTTTTCGAGGGAATGATCCGATTTGCGGCCATTGTTCTTTGGGATGTCAGTGAGGGTTCTTTCTTGCAAGATTAGAGGCGCTTACCGGGTAGATCGTTGATCCATCGATCAAACCATTGATCAAGTTGTCGCCTGAAGTGTGCAATGTGGTTGAGATATACACGGGGAATGGGCTCTCCCTTGTCGGTACCGAATAGCTCTCGTATGTTTCTCAGAATACTGACAAGGGCCACTTGGCCCGTAAGTCTTTTGTCCTCTTCCAGCGCGACGGGGGACTCTAGGAACTTCTCCCATCCCTGGATTGAAGAATCTTCCTGCACAATCGAGGGTCGACCATACAGTGTCGCTAGATGCTGATCACATATATAGAGGATGTACCATAGCCTTGCGCAGTCGGCAGCTTCGGGGTTCTGCTCCTTGATGGCTTGGTTGTAGCTGTTGTGTAGGTTGCACTCGGCGGCTCGGCGGATCGCGTAGCCAGAGAGCATCCATGAGAGGTCGCTGAGCCAGTACGAGGCCACGCACATGGCGCGGAGATAGTCGCGGTCGATCCGTCGCTCAAACATGGATCTCTCCATGAGCCGACGAAACTCAGAGCTGCAGACGCCGTATATGCCATCGGCTTTAGGGTCATGAAGGGCTGCAACAGTGAGGGTCGCTGCGGATAAGATGGGACTCCTGCGTCGTAGTTCCTCGAGTGTTTTATATCGGCAGCCAATCCCGTACATGTAAGGATCAAGGTGATCTCGGTAAAGCAAGAATAGGCTCTCAGCATCAGCCAGGGTCAGTGAACCGCGAGCGATGAAGTCATCTATGCCACGACCCCGGTGGGCTTCGTTGTCGTCGGGTGAACGTAGCGCCCTTAGTTTGGTGAGCGTGTAGAGGGAATGGATGGGAACGTAGGGCAGCCCCTCGTCTTCGGGCGTAGCCTTTGGTGAGTTATCACAAGATGGGCCAGGGTGATCTTGGAACAAGGGCGCGAGACGATTGGGGGCGTTTACGGAATCCTCCTTCGACGGTGAACCTTCCGAGTCTCTCGAAGCTGAACTTTGCAGGGGAGGCAACTCCGGTAGGCCGACTTTGCTCATGACTTGCTTGAGAGCGGTATGGATCTGCTCGAGGTCCTGCACGACGGCCTCTGAGAACCTGTCTATATCGTCAGTGCCATTGGAACAGATTGTACGTAAGATAATCGGGCTGAGATACGTACTGTGACTTTTCATCTATGATAGTCTGCAAGCTCTTGCTCAAGACACAACCTAGGTTTCGCTCGGCACACCTCCTACAAGGCGGGCCTGTCTCGTCCATTAGACATTTGATCTATAAAGAACGCGTCAGTCGCAGAGGTTGAGATGGAGACAGGAGAGTAACACTCTTACCTTGTGTTTTCTACAGGCTGCACATGCTTTGATCTTTCTTGAGATCTGTGGTAGAGGCATGTCGGCCGAGGCCAAGCCATTGACACCGCCAATGCTTTGCCGATTCGCTGCTTGACGAGTGCTGTGAGTACGCGAAGGAGTTGGCGCCTACTTAATGGTTAATCATTACAAAATTCTCCTTCATCGTCAAAGACAGGGAAAACAAACTGCGGGCGTAGCATCAGTGGTGGCGTCCCCAGCGCCATTCGCATCGTTCCAGCTTCGTTTAGCCATTGCGGCGAGACGACGGATCGATTGCTCGCTGAAAACACTCGGGAGGGAGGAATTGGCCGTGGCAGGAGCTCAAGGCGACCCTGCTCAGAGCAAGTAAAAGATGAAGCTATCGTGAGACATGGATATTGCCGCAAACGTCAACCTGCCATGGTGAGTTTATCCGCTCTCATTGTGCAGACAGTACGAGTACAAAAGCAAGGTTGTCTCGGCGTTGCAGAAGGGGAAATTCCACTATGACGAGCCCGTGAACCAATCCTAAAGTCGCTAATTCAGTCACGGGGACTCAGCATTCATTTCCCCGCAAACACGGTCCTAGTGCATTGCGGGGGGTTGTGATGTTTTTATGAGGTACTCGACAGTACTGCCAAGTAATAAATAAGAAACATACATTCATTATTATTATTTCAACGATAATAAGACCTATGAATCTCTATCAAATCTGATAAGTCTCTGCATTGAGCACAAAAAAAAAAGCTTTGTTCTATATAATGACTATGAAGGACTGAAGAGCGTCATTGTGAATAGCTTGCTGGTGCTCAGCTCAGTCGACCTCCTTATTTAGATCGGGAATTCGGGTTTATTGACGCCGGTTTCTCGGCTTCCCGCCATAAACGAATCTACTATGTAAGAATGCAGTTTTCAAGGACATGATTCGAATTGATCAATCGGCGCATGTGTGGTCGCATTGGGATGAGACCTCGTGGGCAACGTGAAAAAGGAGCAGAGCAAGAAGCTGTTGTACTAAGCTCACACTGCCTAGAGCACCATTTAGTCCACGTGTTAAGCAACGATACTGTATGCAACAGACTATGGCAGAACCATGACATCTATTGTTACCAAGGTAGACCGTAGACTGTAATAAAGAGCCCACTAAGTCTCTCGTGGCTCGAAATAATCGTTGTGGTCGGTCTGCAACATCGACTTACACGCTCACATCAATAAGAAGCCGTTTAGGCAACGACGTCACTACCTATATAGCGCCCCGCCGCCTGTAATACAGGCAACCATCCTTCTCCAGCCCCTCAACACCAAAACCTCCCACCTCCAAACATCACCATCATCACCACCACCAAAACCTTGCCCACGATGCCCAAGAAACTCTCCAAGAACCCTTTGCCGCCCAGCACCATATCCTCGTTCTCCAACGCCACCACTAGCACCACCGCCTCCGCCAGCGCTCTCCTGCCCGCCTCCCTCGCCGACAACTCCCTCCCGCTCCCCAAGCTCATCGTCTTCGACCTCGACTACACCCTGTGGCCCTTTTGGGTTGACACGCACGTCACACCGCCCCTAAAGCCCACATCCAACCATGCCGCTGCCACCGACAAGTTCGGCGAGTCCTACTGCTTCTACGGCGACGTCCCGAACATCCTACAGGCGCTGCCCCGCGCGGGCGGCTGGCTCGCGGCTAAGCCCCACACCCGAGACGCGCTATCCCGCGTTCCACATTGATCCGGCATTATCCTGGACGTGACGGGCGGTGGCAAACCCTTCGCAGAGGAGACACGGCAACGCCTGTACAAATACGAACTACAACGTACGAATGCAAGTTCAAGTGCGTACATTCACACACCTCGTCGGCTCGTGGCAGCGTGCATGTTCTACTGGGTCTAGACCCTCTCAACAACGGGGCCGTATCCGCAGGTTCATCGACCACATCGCCGCGTGAGGCGCGCTCGTTACTTTTTGCTTTTTGCCTTCAGCCCTGAAACGTGGACTGATCAATTTCCTCTATAGGTGCGATTACCAGGTCATTGCTTGGTGCTGTATCCGTATCTGTGCCTCCCAAGCTCCCGTCTTCTCTGGGTCCAAATACGCCGCAATCACCCATCTAGCGAGCCGCAGCCTCGCATGCGGCCGCGGTCACAGGGCTTCCGACGACACCGCAGCGTGAGAACAACGCTAGAGACGACTTCTGCTGAGCTGAGGCCGTTGGTGTTGGTTCTGCTTCTGCTTCTGACGACTTCGTGACGACTTCTGCTGCTCCGCCTTGCAAGTTGCGGGCCTGGTTCGTTGCCGCCTTTACCCACCCGTTCGACGCTACACCTCGTGGCCTATCTCCTCCTTGTTCATCATGGCCGCCTCCCGTGTCGGCCGCCTCGCTCCCGTCCTGGCGAGAAGAGGCCCCACGGCCATTTCCACAAGGTCCTTTAGCTTGTCGTCGGTCTTAAGAGCTCGTTTGGAAACCGAGCTGACGGCTCCCAACGGGACAACCTGGACCCAGCCGCTGGGACTCTTTGTGAACAACGAGTTTGTGGAGAGTAGTCGTGGCCAGACTATCACGACCGTCAACCCGTAGTATGTTTAGAAGCGGAGCCTTGCTCGGGTCGCTCAGTGGCGATGAGAGCTAAAGATTTGCAGCACCGAGCAGGACATCTGCTCTGTCTTTGCTGCAGACTCAGCCGACGTAGACAAAGCCGTCTCGGCAGCTCGTGACGCCCTCAAGAAGCCCTCTTGGAAACTCTTGTCCGGCACTGAGCGGGGCCAGCTGATGAACAAGCTCGCCGACCTAATAGACCGCGAGCTTGAGACCCTCGCTGCCGTGGAGACGCTTGATAATGGGAAGCCGTACTCCGTTTCTCGCGGCTTCGACATCCCCCATTTCGCCGAGGTCCTTCGGTACTATGCTGGCTTCGCCGACAAGATCTTTGGTCAAGTCATCGATGTTGGGCCCGAAAAGATGGCCTATACGCTGAAGCAGCCCGTTGGCGTGTGCGGCCAGATTATCCCCTGGAACTACCCCCTCGACATGGCGGCGTGGAAACTGGGGCCGGCCCTCTGCTGCGGAAATACGGTTGTGTTGAAGCTGGCTGAGCAGACGCCGCTGTCGATGCTCTACATGGGCCGCTTAATTCGTGAGGCCGGCTTCCCGCCTGGGGTCGTGAACATCATCAACGGGACTGGCAGGGAGGCCGGCGCCGCGCTGGCTTGTCACGAGGGCGTCGACAAGATTGCCTTTACAGGGAGTACCGCCACTGGCAAGGAAATTATGAAGATGGCCGCCGGGAGTATGAAGGCCCTCACGCTCGAGACAGGGGGCAAGTCACCTCTAATTGTCTTTGACGATGCCAATCTGGAGCAGACGGTGCGGTGGGCGCACGAGGGCATCATGTCGAACCAGGGGCAGGTGTGTACCGCGACATCGAGGCTGCTCGTGCAAGACGGGGTTTACCACGCCTTTGTTGAGCAGTTCAAGGCGTACACCGAAAAGGCGTCCATCCTCGGCGATCCCTTCGACTCCCACACCTTCCAAGGTCCACAGATCAGCCAACAGCAGCGCGATCGCATCCTCTCGTATATATCATCCGCGACGACCTCGGGCGCGAGCATTTATCACCCGCCCACGCTGGTACCGCAGACGGGGTTCTTCGCGCCGCCCACCATCTTCACCGATGTGACGCCGTCGATGCCCATCTTCCGCGAGGAGATTTTCGGGCCCTGCGCCACGGTGGTCCGGTTCCGCACCGAGGACGAGGCGCTGGCGCTGGCAAATGGGACGCGGTATGGGCTGGCTGGTGCGGTGTTCACGCGGGATCTTGCGCGGGCGCATCGCATGGCGAGGGAGCTGGAGGCCGGTATGGTCTGGGTGAATAGCAGCAATGATTCGGATGTGAGGGTGCCGTTTGGGGGTATCAAGGAGAGCGGGCTTGGGAGGGAGTTGGGAGAGGAGGGGTTGAGGGGATATTATACTGTCAAGGCGGTGCATGTTAACTTGACGGATAAATAGATGCCATGACACAATCCTATACTTGATACTATTTGCCACTTTATTACTCGATATCTTGCCAAAGGGCTTGGGGTCTGGTGGATGAGGCATGGCGTCAAAATCTTGCAAAGCGAAGGTACAAGTTGTTTATCGGAGAGGGCTGAAGTCTTACAGATACATTAACACCTTATTTAGGAAACTACGTACATTCGTAAGTGAATTGCCATTCTTATGGTACGTGTCTTCGAAAAGTGATGGTAACGTCAACAGGTAGATAACGTGATCGTAGTAGCTACTCGATATACCGCAACTTGACAGCTACATACTCGCTTCGGAGTAGTTCGTGGAGGATTGTTAACCCTCTCGACAACATACAATCATTCGAGTATGCCCGGTCGTTGCAGACTGTGGCCGTTTACGGCAGATGTTTGCTCTGCTCGGTGCCGAAACACATAGTGGATGGCACTAGAAGAAAAGAAACCGGTCCGACCGGGACGAAGTATGACACAACGCTATTAACCCTCTCTTTCCGCCCAATTCTGTCACTGTCGAACCACGGGAGGAGCAGTTTAGCATCCCTGAGATATCGCTGGTGGCGTTAGGTGATCTCAATACCGCTAACCCATACTTGCGCTATGCCAAACCAAAAGCTTGTAGAAGAAGGATTAGACAAGGTGAGGAAAGTTGCGTGAAATCGCATAGTAAAGGCCAAGTACGAGGTATTTGAAGAACATCTTAAGGAAATGAATCCAGCCATGGAGAAGCTTAAGAAACGAATTGCCGTAGTCAACAAGAGAGCCGCCGCTCTCGAAGTGGTTTTTTTCCGGGCTGAGGGACGAAGTCAGTCAACTTCGTATCTTCCACCAGAAGCAAGGTTTAAAATGGATGTTCGAATGATTCTATCGATCTTGCCGAGGCGGCCTTTATCTACGTAGGCAAGGTATCTACTCAAACAGCATCTTGAGCTTTTGCTTGACTCTGTACTCAAACTCGTGCCTAGTATTAAGCATAAAGTTGCACTTAACCTCTTAGTCTAAACTTGTATTCTCGTGATCGATGCCCTGCAGTGGCCGTTTCCACTGCTCTCTCCGGCGCTTCATCAGACTTACATTTCAACGTCTAGCCGACGCAACTAGATAAAGTTACATGGTACTCGCATAGCAGCTTCTTGGGAGAAAGATCGAGTACATACTGCTACTACGATACATATTATAACAATTTGGGGACAAATCATGAAGGCGACACAAATATCCGTCTACACAGGTGTTTTAAGACGGAGTTGCCTCAATCAACACCAATCTGTTCAAGACGACATCTTGTGTTTTCATGGATGTTCCTGACGAAGCCATAACTTTCGAATGAAGCATCGTAAACGCAGCCACGTGGGTGCCAGACTGATCCAAAGGAATCAATACTGTACAAAGTCAAGGAGAAAGCCGATCTTCTGCGTGCTTCTTATTCTTTTCGCCAACTTGAAGTGGTCTACGATAAGGTACCTTTCCTGGTCGATACGGACGTTCCCGACTTTCAACCGCTGGCAATATCTTTGCGCAGACGCCGGACGATGCGCCAACACCACCAGATTGACCGTGAGGGCGGGAACCCCGAGAATTTCAGAGGGGAGATAACAGTTTTTCGCGCAGTCCGCAGGACCTCGGCCACTCTTGAAGCCCAGACACGGCTCCATCCGCGGTGTTGCATCGATGTAACTCGGCGCATCGTTGGAGGGGACTAGCACTACGACGCATGACGTACGATGAGAGCACCAGGCCTAAGAGGAGCAAGGCAGTAATTGAAGTAAGGCCTTGGAAGGAATGGTAAATTCACCGGATGCTCCCAAGTCTTCTCCACGGAAACATCCGCTTCCTCATCCTCGTCTAGCATCATCGCCGAAGAAGCGGCCGACCCGGAGCTCTATGGGAAAAGGATGCCATAGTAGCCGCCGATAGAATTACGTCAAAGGCGTCGTCCTTTGCTCTCTGGAAGTAGCCATCGAAATACGTTGCTATTAAAGTCAACGGCAACTGCAAGTGCTTCGTCCCATCTGACCGCGCTGCCCCCCCCCCTTTCGTAGGCGTTTTTTCAACGTCGGACACGAGAACTTCTGTCTACAGGGCGCTACCGAGTCTACCACCCAGATTAACTCCAACGACTCCTCAATGGACTTGTCCGATCGTGAGAAGTTGGCCGGCGGGGGTGAGCCGGTGACCGAGGAGTCGGTTTCGGAATACAGAGGCTCGGGGGTGGTCAGCAACGCTGCGGAACAGGGGCATACAGCAACGGATGCGTAAGTTCATTGGCTTGGTGGTGTTGAGAGGGATCGTGAAAAAGGGGGCAGATCTAACATGGTTCCAGATATGGCAATCCCATCATCATTTTCGATCGAGCGGCGGAGAAGAGGTTGAGGTGGAAGCTGGATCTGTACATCGTCCCTACGGTGGCCATACTCTATCTATTTTGCTTCATTGATCGGGCATGTATTGGTGAGTGTTCCATCACCTGGTGTCATATCCATGATCCACCTCAAGTGTTCTCACCTTTACATCTCGCTAACTCATCCCCAAGGTAACGCCCGCATCGCAGGCATGGACGAAGACCTCAACTTTCAAGGCTACGACTACAACATCGTCCTCACGACCTTCTACATCTCGTACATCATCTTCGAGATCCCCGCCACCATCGCATGCAAGTGGCTCGGCCCGGGCTGGTTCATCCCGGCGACCTCGCTCCTCTTCGGCGTGAGCAGCCTCGCCACTGGCTTCGTCCACAGCCGCGCCGCCCTCTGCGGTGTGCGCTTCCTCCTTGGCATCTTCGAGGCCGGCATGCTTCCCGGAATCGCCTACTATCTCTCCCGCTGGTACTGCCGCTCCGAGCTGACATTCCGCCTGTCCCTATACATCGTCATGTCGCCTCTGGCCGGCGCGTTCGGCGGGCTCTTCGCCTGTGCCATCTTGAAGCTCGACCACTTCGGCTTCTTGACCCAGTGGCGCATGATATTCGCTATCGAGGGGCTCATCACCATCGCCTTGAGCCTGGTGGCCTTTTTCACCCTCACGGACCGGCCCGAGACGGCACGGTGGCTGACGCCCGCGGAGAAGGATCTCTGCATTGCGCGCGTCAAGGCAGAGCGTATCGCGCAGACGGACGTCATTGACGGCATCGACAGAGTCAAGCTTTGGCGCGGCATGAGCAGCCCTGTGACGATCGAGGTGGCCGTCATGTTCCTGTTCAACAACATTACCGTCCAGGGACTGGCCTTCTTCCTGCCCACCATCGTCAGCTCCATCTACCCCGACTACAGCATCGTCGAGAAGCAGCTCCACAGCGTGCCGCCGTACGTAGTCGGCGCCTTCTTTACCCTGGCGTTCCCGGCGTTGAGCTGGTGGCTGGACCGACGGCAGATGCTCATCGCGCTGACAGCGCCCCTGATAATGACGGGCTACATCATGTTCCTGGCGTCGCCTGTGGCCACGGTGAGATACGCCGCGTGTTTCCTCATTGCCAGCTCTGCCATGGCTCTCGGGGCGTTATCGAACGCGCATATCAGCGCCAATGTGGTGAGCGACACGGCCCGCAGTAGTGCCATCGGGATGAACGTAAGTCTACTCTTTTCTTCTCTTTCGTCTCTGCTAAGACTGATGTCCTGGCCAGGTCATGTTCGGGAACGTTGGTGGCCTCATCTCGACCTGGAGCTATCCCGTGTGGGACAGCCCAGATTTCCACATCGGCAACGGGCTGAACTTGGCGTGCGCCAGCATGGTGCTCATCATCGGCCTGGGGTTTTGGTTCTGGATGCAGTGGGATAACAAGAGACGAGACGGTCGCGATGTCGAGAAGGAGTTGGTCGGGTTGAGTCCAGAGGTGATTAGAGACTTGGATTGGAAGCACCCTGGGTTTAGATGGAAGCTTTAATGAGGAATTTAGATATTAGACGCATGCTGTGAGATAGATTTCCGAACTCGACGAATCTGGGTTCACATTCTGTGAAAAGTGAGCTTTCCGTAGTATTCTCTTGAAATCTCATGGTTCCGAACTTCCGATGTCATGAAGTCCTAGTGTCCTATCACCGTAAGCGTAATTAATTGACTAGTCATCAATCAGATGAGTCCGTCACAGGAACCAAGCACCAAGATCGCAGCTAACGCTTCACCGGCGCAAGGCTTTGCTACCTTAAAGAAGCTAGTATCGGAGCTTGCTTTCCGACTAACTCGGAAGGGGCAGCCAATTGAGTAAGGATGACGTCGTTTCTTCACGATGGACCATCAAGATTGCGACCGAGAAACTCAGCAGCACGACACGAGGTCCAAAACATCTGTATTTTGGATGGGTATCATAACCTTCTATCTAGGGACCTGAATCTATGGACGACAAATTGACCCCGTCGCAAAATAATGCTCGCCGACATGTGATAAAGCTGTTCCGTTCCCAAAATGACGACTTAAATGAAGCCATGCACAGACACACACGCAAAGTATACACAAATGCAGGAAACTTTTTATTCAAGTTTGTGACTGACAATCTCTTTCTTCTCTTTTCAACATTATAGTGCCTTGGGCACACGCTTGGGACACGAGTCCACCAGGTCCAGTCGGTTGAGTAGCGGCGCAAAGATCCAGTCCTGCACCGGCTTCAGAACGAGCACCGCCTGGTTGAAGCGCCATCCGAGGAAGGGCACCATGGCTCCAATGGCGGCATCCGTGAGGAAGTGATTGGCCGTCGCGGTGATGGTGATGAGCATCGCCAAGGGCCATAGGGGTGCGAGGATCCTAAGTGGTCGATGCGGCGAGAAGCGGCACATGGTGACAGCGAAGAAGAGGGCGGTTCCAAAGTGCAAGCTGGGCATGGCCGCAATGGTCAGCTGGAAACGGTTGTTGTTCCAGGCCGAGGCGCCGCCGACCTTGCTGTGGAGAATATCGACGAAGCCGTAGTCCTGGGGGAGCAGGCGCGGGGGCGCGCAGCGGTAGAGTGTGACGATGACGAAGGCGATGGCGTTGTCGGCAGCGATGGTTCGGCGGACGCGCTGGAAGGTGGCTGTCGGGAGGTAGGTGTAGATGTAGACGAGGAAGCAGACGCCGAGGCTGATGTGGGAGTAGTAGACCTTTGCGAGGACGGGCATGAGCCAGGGATGCTGGTTCATGATGTACTGCTGGAAGCCCAGCTCGAAGTCGACGCCGAGGAAGCGCTCGAAGTTGAGGATCTGGATCGCGTGGTTCGTGGCTCGTTGGAAGACGGGTTCGTTACCGGCGATCATCCTTGCGGAGACGGCTCGGAGGCCTTGGTAGATCCTGGGGGCTAGTCAGTCACTGGCCCATTGGGAGTAGATTATGGAGAGGCCGCAGCATACCAGTATGTCATGTTCCAGTACCAAATCTCCACCAGAAAGGGAAACGCATTGAAAAAGCGCGAGAGGAGGCTGAAGAAGATGTTGGGTGACCTGCGGATGGGCCGTTCTGAGTAGAGGACTGTAGGTTTGAGGGGCGGGGAGCCATCGGTGTAACGGTCGCCGGCCTCGATGTCGTCCTCGGGATCGTCATGTTGGTGGTAACCGTTGCGGCGGCGGTTTATGAGACACCCGGTGGTGAAGCCGATGACAATGACTGTTGGAAGAGGAGCTTGGTTAGCTGGAAGGGCTTTTTGTTTGGTGGTGGTAGTCGTGTTATGCTTAGCTCGCCACCGACGAAGCGGGATTGGGGACAGTACTCACATGCCGGCTCGACGATGTTCTTCCCGATAGAAGCCATGATGGCGCCAAACAAAACGCGATGCAGATATCGAATAGAAAATTCAGGATGGGGGAATTATAGGTATAGAAACTCGTCAAGACATGAACAGAGGACAACGAATCGGTTTGCTGCCAGTAGAAGCCCTGAAGATAGAGGGAGTGTGTGTTGGAGGGTGGCGTACGAAAAAGAAGGGAAGAATCGAGGGTTTCCGACCTGTTTTGTTTAAGAGGTAGAGGGGCGGAGATTATTGGATGGTGGAACAAGAAGGGGGGGGTAATGAAGAGAAAGGACTGAGACGAGAAGCCAAGGTTGGCAAGCCAAGGCAAGGATGAAGAAAACAAGGCGGAGTCTAGAGACGAGAGACGCACGGCACACGCCCGCGGACGAGGATGAAGATCAACCAACACGGCCAAGCCGCACGTACATGCACACGCACAGTCAAACGCACGAGACGAAAGCCCGACCAACAACAAGGGGAGAAAGAAAGTGTGGAGGATGTGGAGGCGGAGGAGGAGAAGAAGCAACGAACCCGAAAGAGAGAGAGAGAGAGAGAGACACCTTGCAAGCGAGTGAGACAGAAAGCGGAGAGGGAGAGAGGGAGAGAGGGAGAGGCTTGGAGAGGCTGAAAAAGTACTTCGTGGACTTCTATCAGAGGGGCCACGAATCAACCCAAGGCGTCGGGTGAGGAATGGGGAAGGGGACAGGGAATAGCCGTGCAGTTGACGACGCCTTTTGGCGAGTACCTGAGTTAACGGATACAACCATGACGTCTAGCTGTGACAAGGACTAAATAGTAGTTCTCACTGAAACTGTTCAGTCCAGTAAATCCTTCCACGTCAGGTCAGAGAGGAGGAGGGAGGCCGTTATTGCAGGGGGCAAAGGGCCATCTACCAATACTAAAGTACATACGTAGTAAGACGCCGACGGGAGGTTGAAAGAAAATCTGCACATCGACCGCCAAAGAATTCACACATAAAAAGGCCGCCTGCGTAAAACAAGCACCCGCACCAGCTGGAGATTGAAACCCGTTCATCAGCCAGGACTCCACGAAGCCGCACGTGTTCGATTACTCGATGCGGCATCGCCCCGGCGCATTTCCACCGACTCACCACAACCCGTCTCACCACGTCCCGTTGCCCGTCGCCTGTCGCCCGTCGCCCGTCGGGTTTTATATCACGGATGATTTCGTACGTCACCTTGACAGGCTTGACCCCAGCGCACCACGGCACCCGCAGCCGCTAGCAGGGCGATTGTGGCCCCTGTAACCAATCGCCACGGACGAGACGCGCTGCAATTTGGGGCAGTCGTTGAGTCGGGCGACGCTACGGAGACCGATCTGCCCCTTGCACACGCGGCACTCCTTCAGTCCCGTCGGGAGAGGCCAGTGCCGCAGTGCCGTTACATACCGTCGCTCAATGCTACCTTGTCTGGCTAGGTACCTTGTCGTTACAGTCGGTAGACGTCGACGACCTTCAAACAAGGAGTGTGCGAATGGCGTGGCGCTTGGGGCTGACCACCAGCTGAAAGGGCGCAACGACAACGGCAACCTCATGAGTGGAGGATGGCCATGGATCAGCCAAAAAGACAGACGAGTGCGAGGCCACATGACATGAAATGACCCAACGTCCACCAACCGGCACTGCCAATAACAAGGCTTCTATGCTCACCCCTTTCATATGAACAGGGGTGGTTTCGCATTGAATGCGAGAGACGGGCAGAGAACATGAAGCACCCATCGTCGACCGACTGGTTCCTCTCCTCAGCATCGTCCAATCGTATGGTATCGTATCAAATGCCCAATTCACACGCGCCCTACATGATTATTAGCCCATGACTGTGCCTCCCTGCTGATGATGCTGCTGACGATGCTGCGGGTGAAGCAGGGAAGGGGGAGGAAGAGGATCATGATCTGCACCAGCATGCGGCGGCATACGAGTCAACAAGTTCGGTTCTCGTTGGGTTTTATTACTACGTACATGTCGTGTAGGTCATGGTCAAGATCTACACTTTCTATTACAGCTATTAACCTATGTCTCACTCCTTCACCGCCGCCGCATCTGTTCCCATCCATCTTCTACTGTGGGAATTGCCTTTTTAACACTTGATAATGTACCTGATTGTACAAACTGATACGGTGATACCCACTACTAAGACGATTCGTACCTGTCGCTACCTAAGGTATAGGAGTCAAAAACAAGCCCTAAATTCGTTCTTAAATCAGCGGCCTCGGAAAACTCTCAGCCTCCGTCCTCGCTCATTCGCCCAACTCCGGCCCCGACCCCGACCCCGACGGCAACGACGGCGCCGGGGTTATGGAGCAATAATTGGAAGAATGAAAAAATTGGTTGAGTCTTCAACCCCGAAGTTCTTCTTCTTCATCTTCTGGTCCGCTGAATAAATCGGTTACAGTACCCCGTTAAGTTACTGCCCCCTGGCATCCCCCCCCCTTGCAGAGAGGCAGTTTTGGCGGGGTTCATCTTCCCATCGCCACGAAACCCCGGGGCCCCAATGCCGTTTTCGCCGATCATCAAACGCTCCGCCGAGGCAGAAATTTGTTGCGCGTGTTGGTGGACGGCATGACATGTCATGATGGGCAGGAATCATAGCACCTATGCCCAATTACTTCATGCATAGGTACTATGTACGTAATGTTACTTGCGTGATTCATGCCGAGGCACATTGCTGTCGGCCATCGTAACTTTCTTGCTCGCTTCCACCTTGCTGCTGCTCCTGATCAGACGAGACAAATTGAGAAAGCGACAGCATCATAAAAGTCCACTAGCTGCACATCCACTTGTCTTAGAGCTGACAGCTTGACGTTTGTCGGTCAGGCGTCCGTGTCTGACCCGATGCGCTAGCGGCTCGATGTATCTCATCGCCAAACAACGGGATTTGCTACACTGGCATCGCACTATTAGTACAGCCTACAAGGATTACAAATGTTAGTTTATGGTATACCCTCTCGTGGGTCTGAAGGGTAATTAAAAGATGAGAGGTCTATTAATGAGAGAAGGCAAGCTAATTGGTGATCCTTGGTATTTCAATACATCACTAATCGCCACCAAGATAAGTATCTTCAGCCTGTTTCTTAGTGTAGGGATACATAAGAGTGGAATACTGGGGCAGGTCCCGAACTAACATTTGAAATCCTTGTAGGCTGTACCCCTTTTAGAGAGCATTCATGTGAAACGGCTCCGCGGCTGTGTATCCAGGGGTCGCCCAGATACGTACGATTGGACCAGATTGCTGTACCCTACAATGTACTAGTGTGTAAAGACATGTTACTAACTCGTCAAATAACAGTGACAGCGGGGCTGAGTGTCAGAAGGAACAGTTTAAGAAAAGAACTTCCGCATGCGCGAGATATGGTGAGGCTTACAGAAGGTGAAACTGCTGTCGAGATGAATGATGGGGTCAGCCTTTCGATAGAGCCTTGGAGGCGAAACGAGTGCGAATCTCATGCAAATCCTATGCGAGCTGACATAATACGTGGTCATCTATGCGAAGTCCGCTGAAAACGATCCCCACAAATATAGACTTAACTTAGAGTCTCGACTCTCGAGATAAAAGACAGACAAATAACAGCGAGAATCCCTGGTCTTCACCAATCATTCGCCTCTCAGCAGCTCAGATATGGGAGAGCGGCCATGAACGTACAGGCAGTGAGCGAAAGGGCTGCAGTTGAGGAAGGACTTCTGGGACTTGCCCCCCTTATCACTTCCATCAGGTGCCGAAGCAGCATCTCAAACGGGTCTTGTAGCAGTCCATTGGGAGGACGAAGACGACGAAGACGAGGAGGTAGGTGACGGCAAAGGACATACATTCCTTTCTATGTAGTTTCAACAAGAGTCCCGCTCTATCAAGAGCTCAATCGTGGTCCTCATAAGAGAAGCTGGTAAGGAAGCATCAAAGATAGGTTGTCTAGGGAGCTACAGACATTAAGAACTTAATCGTATGGCGTTCATATTTGAGGCTTGTGAACGCGTAGTTGATCACATTGGAAGACTTTCCTGGGTCTTGAAATCGGCAGCCTTCGGTTGAAGGCATACTCATGTCCAACAAGTGTGTTACATGGGTCACTGCAACTGTTTGGTAGCTTCTGGATGCATGGAACGCCGGCTCTCTTACACTCGCTGTACTTGTCTTTTCCAAGACCTACATAGGCGATACCTCATGGAGTGTCTGAGAATGTCCTGCTACGAGTATTCAAGAGCCTTGTGCGTCGAAGCGGTGAGTAATCCACTTATACGACGGTGGAGTGATATCTCCTGCTATGGCAGATCGAGATATTCTTCTAGATGCACGCGTACGTATGCAAAATTATATAAGAACCATCTCCACGAGAGGCCTCTTGGATATTCATCCCCTCGGCGTGCGTGGTGAGTGCCACCCATCACATCGAAGACCCCATGGTACACCAGGTACCTCGAGTACCGACCTCGAATACATCATATTTCATGAAAGAAAAGAAAAAAGATGATCGTTTGGAATATATTTAGTGCAACAGGTGTCTCAGGGTCCATAAGGGGATAGGATCGTGAGTTTCATGATCATCCGATGTCGCGAACTACAGTAGGGAATCCTGAATTTCCCAGGAGCAATGTTTAGACCCCTTCCATCTTCTTGCAAGAAGTACAAACAACTTGGTATCTAGAATCAAAAGAGAGAACTTTCGCAATAGTATTGCTAGGTAAGTAGCAGTTCTGCTACTTAATCAGCTACTGGTTTTGTAGCCAAGCTTCAAATGCCGAGGACCTCGAAATGCTTGAACAATAGAGGATGTATTCTTATCATTTGAACCATATGAGTATGCTAACATTTCGCTTCGCCTGTCTGACGGTGTGTCATGTCCGAGAGCAATCCAGCTTCGACGATCCATCGTTCTCCCGACATGAACCACCTGTAGGTTATCCGGGAGTCATGTTGGGAGGCTCGGCAAAGCCTATATTCTCTATTGCAATCGATTTACCTGGACAGTCACCGTATACTTGCTCTAAACCGTACATCATCTCCATCCAAAGCCCTTTCTCTCACTTAGCCGCTCTAATAACCACCTTTCCAAAATGCGCCCCTGCCTGTAGATACTTAAAGGCCTCCGGAGCATCCTCCATGGCAAATGTCTTGCTCACGACGGGGCGGATCTGGTGCTTGACGTAGAACCGCACCATCTCCTCGAAGCGGTCCTTGGGCCCGTTGAGGATACCCTTGAGCGTCACGTTGCGCCGCAGCGCCAGCACGTTGACGTTGAGCTGCCGCGTCGTCGGCGCCTCTTCCTCCTCCTTGCCCGACAGGTAGCCCACGCAGTTGATCAGCCCGCCAAACGCCACGCAGTCGAAGCTCTTGCGCAGCGTGCGCGCCCCGCCCGTCTCGACGATGATGTCGGCGCCTGCGCCCGCCGTTGCGTCGAGCACCGCCGTCTGCCACTCCCAGTGCGTGCGGTAGTTGATGCCGTGGTCGGCCCCGAGCCCCGTCTTGGCCCGCGAGAGCTTGTCGTCCGACGACGACGTGATAATGGAGATGAGCCCGGCCGCCTGTGCGATCTGCAAGCCCGCCACAGCGACGCCGCCCGTGCCTTGGAGGAGCACCGTTTGCGGGTGCCGGGCGCCGTCGGCCGGACTGCCCAGAGGCCGCGTGCCGTTGATACACATCCACGCCGTGACGCTTGCGATGGGGAGCGTACTGGCCTCCTCGTCCGTCATGTAATCGGGCGCGAGCACCAAGGTGTCGGCGGCGAAGCAACGGTACTCGGCCAACACACCTGGCAGCGGGAGGCCCAGCCCGGACGCCATGTCCTTCTCCGTGATCTGGCCGGTGAGATGGGTCTGGTTGAAGATGGACATGACGCGCGTGCCCGTCTTGAGCTTTGGGGATTTACTCTCGACGACGGTACCGCACATGTCGGAGCAGGGGACGAGGGCATCGGCGCTGATAAGGGATTGGTGGTGGCTGTAGACACCCATGAGAACTGGCCACGGGTCAGTTCTATACATATTCGTGAGCGTCTCATTTGGGTTCACTTACCTTCGGTGTCGCGGTAGTTGAGGCTCACGGCGTGGATCTTGACGAGGACCTCGCCGTCCTTGGGCTGGGGCATCTCGGCATCGATGAGCTTGAGGCTACCGATGCCGTTCTGCGTGGTGATCCATTGCTTGTTTATTGAAGCCACTGTAATCACCGGCTCTTCACCCCTCGCCAGGGGATTATAGGACTGAAGGAAGCTCTTCATGATGCCGTATGTGTAAGCGGCACTCTAATTACGCAGGTGTTTGTTTTTGATGACGTTGGTGTCCTTACAACCCAAAGATCAACCGCGGTTGAAGGCCGATGTCGCTGCAGCTCCGTATCGCCGAGTCGCAAACCAAGTTTCAGACATAAAACGGGAAACGTCTTGTTTTATTTATGAAAATATAGGCCAATATTTGTAAGATGTTGAAACTATACTTGTAAGTTGGGGTAGTAAAGGTTTAATTAGTTGGTTTTCATGAGAACGGGCACTTGAAGGTGCAGATGCGCATTATATAAGCATTTTCCGGTTCCGCAATTCACGACGTTGGCTACATAGAGTATCACAGCGATTCCTTTCGCAGCGGGTTAACACATCCATGGATATCAAATACTGTCATTGGATATGCAATCCTGTAGGCGTGTTCGTTCAAGTGTGAAACGCGTCTGTGGTTGCGTGGCTGTACATCATAGACGTGTGACCTACCAGATCTCCTTAATGTAAATTTGATAAACTATGCGAAGCGTACCACAATAGAAGTTCACGACCACATACATGTAGGATGATTCACTTACAGAAGCGGCCAGGGCTGGAAAGCGCCAGCGGAAGCCGCAACTTCAACCATGAAAGTGATCAGATAATTTCCGTATACTAGGCGAAGGAGACAGAGCAAGTCGCCAAGTCCTTTTCGCTTCTCAACGATTACCCTACCGAGTTGAAAGCACCTCGACCTCTCAAGGAGTATTAAACGAGCAAATTCCAAGTATATTCAAATCGCAAAGACCAACGCTGCGTCGTATCCACATACAGCTGCCTCCTCGTCTCATCTACCTCCATATCTCCAGCCCTATGCTTCCCCATCATGTATCACGCCCCCATTTCCAACTGTCACTCGTGATATCTTGTACGTAGATCGGCCCAAGCAGAGAAACCCATCCAAGCCACATCCCCATCGCAGCAAAAGATACCAAGTTGAAACCCCTTCCCCGCCCCCCAATCCGAACAATGCAGTCATCAATACGCCCAGCGATCTTCGGCGAGTTCACGCCATCGTCTCTCTGTTGTGCATCGCAACCAAGTGAAATGCAACATTAGTAGAGGGACGAGAAATGCCCCACCAAACAAACAAGTCAATAACAATGCAGCAAACAATTTCGAGCGTAACTTTTTTCTTTTTCCTTTCCACAGTTCCTCCGTTTCGTTTCAGCGTGCTCGCAACATCGCCAACGCGTCCAGCGAGCCCCTCAGAGCATCCTGAGAAAGGCTGGACTCTTGATTCGTCGTCGTCACAGTCGTTTCGGGGCGCTAGACATAATATTATGGTGGGTATAGTAGTAGTCGTTGTCGTCGCCGAAGCAACTCCCCTTCAGTGCCGACGTGAAGCACAGCCTGATGAGGAGAAGCCGGTATAGCTGTCTAGACGTAATGTCGTAAAAGCGTCATAATCATCAAGTATTGGTCGTGGGGCTTGTCGGGGTACAATCGAGGGTGTTCCAGGTATGCGCTGACTAGCGAATCGTAACCTTCCGTGATGGTTGCCCATGTGTTGAAAAATTCCCGTATCCTGATGTCCTATCCAATACTCTCATCGGGCTGGCATCATCATCAAATCGGCCATGTATGGGGTCAATACTGCCCCAACTGATGTCCTGCGTCGTAAAAATTCCCAAGTAAAACTATGTGCGTAGGGGCTCCGAGACGATCTCGAGGACTGTCGTCGGTCGCCCAGGGAACTTAGTATTACAAGTCGTAAAATCAAAATAGCATGCAAAAAGAGTCGATATTGCGTCGCATTCATAACGTGTAACCATCAAACATGCGTACAGCAGCAAGCAGGTGGTGTTTCTGTTGCATGCGCGCCGTCCGATAGATTTCGGTTGGTCAACCTGGTAAAATATCGACGCAATGACGCAATCAGTGATATCTTGAAGCGTTGGTGGAGCTGGAGCCCACCCGCGCACCGTTGTCAGAAGAATCTAACTCTGAGGTTAGTAGGCCAATTGAGATAACCTCGAGTTATCACATACCACTGCCGCGCTGTACGTGGCCGTTGGTACGACGCCCTCCGAATCCACCAACGTTCTCCCACTCGGGTCCGCGAGGCTGTCGCTCAGGGGCGCCCTTAGAGCTACCATTGGCGCCAGGTCGCTGGCTGCCAATCGCGCCAGGTGTGTTCCTCGACTGGTTCTGCATCGTGTTTGAGTCATAAGGGCCTAAGTTCAAGCTACTGAGGCTGTTGAGGAGGGCCGAGTCGTTTTTAGGGGTGCCTGAACTGCCAGGGTGTATAGGCTGAGGCATGCCGCCTCCCATGTAGTCACCGAAGCGAGCCGTCGATCCAGGACCCATGTTTCCCATCCCGGAGACCGGTGCCATGTAACTCGACGATGCCTGTGAAGGGCTCGGGGTGAATGACCGAAGGTCAGCGAAGCTTTTGGCAGCCCGTAGGTTGTTGGGGATGCCGCTGTCGGGGCTTCCGGGAACCTCCAACATGGGCCCTTGTCGACCTGGGGCATGAGAGTATGTGCTGCTCGCGCCTCGTGTATCACGATCAGCGAAGTCGAAGGTAGCAGCTCTGCTAAGTCCGCGCTTATGCATATCGAGACTGTTGGCGGGTTGGTTGTGAGCGTTTGTCGTTGGTGACGGCTGGGTGCGCTTCAACACAGTTAGCTGCCGGGTATCCGCTTCGCCTATCGATTGGTGCTCCAGGCCCATGTGGTGCGCGAGGATATGGATAGAGCGTCGGTGTTCGGGAGCGATGCCAGGGGGGAAGACCAAGATTTCGCGAGAATCATCCCTCCTGAACATGACGAGCTCAGTGTAAAATTCCAACGTTTGTCCATCGTTCAGGTCGACGTCACCTGTGAGGGTCAGCAAAGTGTGGATAGTTATTATAGGGAAATCACATACCAAGATGGGGCGTGCTGAGCTGAGACGAGGGTCGTGCATGGGTTTGCGACAGAGCTCCGAGAGACTGAATCGAAGCCTGCTGGTGTAGCATTGGGGCTCGGTGTTGCTCCTCGAGCTGGCCACGCCTCTCTCGCTTCTCGCGCTCAATGCGCTCTCGCTCAGCCTCCGGCAGCATCTTCTTGTACTCAACTCGCAGCTTTCGGCCATGAACGTCCATGCCGTTCATAGCGTCAATCACCATTCTCGTGTCTTCGGCAGATTGAAAGTTGGCAAATGCAAGTCCTCGGAAGACTCCGTTGTCAAAATGATAGTTGAAAGCATACGGCTGCGGGAGGTGCATGTCCATCATTATTGACGCAAGTGTTTCCTTGCGTACGGCAAAGGGAATGTTCTTAATGACGATGGCTGTTGGGATGAGCTGCTCGGCATCCGAGGCAGCTGAGCGGAGGTCGGTAGGTGAACCGTGGGATGCAGAATGGCTAACACCACGGAGATCGCCATTTGACATGTGGTTGCCGTTGAGACCTCCAGAATAGGGCTGTAGGCCACCATGCATCCCCATTCCACTGTGATCGGTCCAGTTCTACGATTACAAGTCAGCATGATCACGGTACCCTTGGTCGACTGAAATGACGCACCTGTGGTAGGGCAGCGCGTCGGTTGACACCCCTCTGCCGATTACCACCGTTGACGGCGCCGTTCACGGTGGCCACGCCGGATGTGTTGTAGTTCCAAGCTTGTCCATTGTCCAACATGTAGCCTGGCATTCCCGAAGCGGACATGGTGTCTATGCCACGCGGGTTGTATCCTCCAACAAGTCGTTCGGCGGGATAGAGAGCGGATGAGCCTAGTGGTGCGTCAAACGGTCGCTGCGCTTGTCTGGGAAGCGACATTCCTGCGTTGAAACCACCTGCTCCACCATAATTTGGTCGCGACGAGTTGGGTGAGCGGCTCGTCGATGTGTTGTAGTCGAGATACCCCATGTCATGGGGGTTTTGTTGCGTCATTGTCGTAAGCGTATCTGGGGTGGGAAGCGACGGCAGTTCGTAATCAGCAAGCCACTCTAGTGTTGCCTAAGGGCAAGACGTCTGTGATGGGGGTGGGCAGAAGCCACGAAGTTGTAGCGAACAAAATAGTGCGGACCGATGCAACTAAATATCGATGATACAGAAGACGAGCGATCAAAAATACAGCATCGACAGTCGGGGTTCGTGGGGGTCGGTAGTCGTTTCGGTCGTGCAGCGGTGAGGGAAGGGGGTTGGAATGCGAGCCACAGAAGATGCGACAGGCGTGATGCTTGATATATATGAACGCTGGGCGATGAGTCCAGGGAGAAGCGAGAAGCAAAGCTGGGATTTCGTATTGCGAGGCTGTAGCAGCAAGAGAGCAAGTCGTTCTAGGGAGGTCTCCTCAGTCGTGACTGGATAGGCGAAGTCGAGGTCCACCGCAAAGCTTCAGCCAACGAGGGCAGCGCAACCAGACAGGATGGACAGGATGCAGAAAGTCCAGTGGCGACGCCGGGGAGAAGTAGCCAAACAGCCAGCACAGTGAAGGAGGCCGAGAGGAGTTTCGGGATTGTGGCGTAGCTAGGTAGCGTCGCCTTGTCGCCGGGGCCACAGCAGAGCACGGTACACAGTACACGAAAGGGGTCGGTGGGAGGTTCCAGAGGTTCCAGAGAGAGCGGCGGTCGTCGGTCGTCTCGTTCTCGTCTTGGATCGTCTAGTCAGCCGCGTCGTGATGTCGACGGAGGAGAGGCTCTGGCGGGGAGTAGAAGGGAGAGGAAAGGAGAGGACAGCAAGCCAGGCTATAATCTGGAACAGGAGCTGCGGTTGCGGTTGGGGAGGTGACAGGACAGTGGTTCCCGTGCGTGGGAAATAAAAATTGATGATCGCTGGGCGCATCCACCCTGGGATAGGTGGAGGTTTTTTCCTGGGACGGCGGCACAGTGCGTGCTGGGGTCACTGGGAACTGTGGTTCACTGGAGGTGGGAAGTGGGAGGGAGGGAGGGACCGGGCGGGCTGGCTGGCAGCGGTGTTGGGCGGGCGGCGTTGGGCGGCGACGGGCAGTGTGGATCTTACACTGAGGCCCGGTGGAAAAAATACATCCGATCCAGACCACCTCACTGGAGAGAGCTGGAGGGACCACTGGAGAGGGCTGAAGGGACCACTGGAGAGGGAACCGACCGCTGGAAACTCAGGTGAGGTGAGATGCTCGCCCGGGCGGACAACGGAGGCGGACTCCCACTGTTAGCGGAGGGCCCCATCAGAGGGATCCAGGGATCATTGTGCATTCCAGGGCATGGCCACCACTCCCTCGACGACGGTACTAATATGATTTGCATAATTTGCAGCTGACTCGCCCCGGCAGCATTTGCGCATGCGGGCTCGTGATGCGTCGTTGCTGCTGGATGCGGCTGCTGGAGTGCAGCCAGGCCAAGACTCAGGCAAACCAAACCGGCGTGGGAGAGAGGTACATAAGGCACATACATGTATTGTGGCAGCAGACATGTCTCTTGTGCACTGGCTGTGGGCCTCGCGGGTGAGTGGGAAGCTGAATTGGAAGCCCTGGGCTGGAGGACGAGGGCACCCGACTGTTCCTCATTCTTCATTTAATGTATTCATACTAGGCGTCCACTGCCAGCAATGTGAGACTGGGAACATGTGGATGAGAAGCGGATGCAATGTTATTCAATGCCAATATGGCAGTATGTACATGTACTCTGTTCCTAACATGCATGCTACTGGTACCTTAGCTACTGGTTCATGCAACCAATGTGGCACAATCATCCATATTACATGTACCTACATACCGATGAATATCCCTCTTATTATGATAGTAGTAGTACTTCGTAGTAGCAGTAGTAGAAGAGGCCCCCCCGTCGTCGACATCACCAAAACGGCCCGGCCTTGCTACTGCTGCTTCCCGTCGCTGCAACGGCCGACACGCCGCCGCCGACTCGCCTGCACGGGCGCCCGGCCACTTGCGTGTAACATCACCAGTTGCAAGTGCATACATGTACTTGTACGCACATGTCTTTCCTGCATTTCGCGCCCTACATCCGATCTGAGATCTAGAGCGCATGGCGTTGGAACACTAATAATACTAGTATGTACTTCCACTCTGGAGGCATCAAAAGTGAGTCTCCGTCCCAAGATGTGACCCAAGATGGGGCTTCGAGATGCGGAACTGCGGTACAGTAGTAGCTCAGGGGCAACGACCGGCCAGGCGGCCAAGCGGCCATGCGGCCTGCCCTCTGCGGCCCCATATCTCCCATCTCATCATGCCCATCTCCCAGCAGAGCCGGCTTTGCTCCCCGGACGCTGCTAATTAGGAGAGTGGTGGCGGCCAATGCATGAAGGTTGAGGGTTGAGGCGTCAACGAGGTGTGTCTTGTGCTGCTTTTAAGCTGCTGCTGACGTGCGCAACATTGAACAAAGAACTCGAATTAGCATCGATATCCGTGCCCGTCCTCTCGTCGCCGAATCCTACCAAGCCACTCGGGAGGCGCCCGTCCCGTTGTTATAAGCTCCAGATGGGAATGGAGGGTTGACCAACCATCGGCACTGACAAGGTTACTGTTCAGCACACGTGGAAGAACAGCCAAGGGGAAAATGCCCGTATGTACGAAGCATTTACCAACCAACGACGAGTCCGACTTGTCGTATTAGATGGCTGGCTCTGCGGCTCTCTTGACATCCAGGCTAGTAGGGTTCTGTGTCTCTGGAGCCTACTACTAAGTACTGTAATTATGTATGCGAGCCCGAGGATGTAAACAACAGAAACCCCTGCCGCTGGCAGACGAATTCGTCGACGAACCAGTCGAACCAGTCGAACCAGTCAAGCCAGTCAAGCCAGTCAAGCCAGTTCCAGCTCCAGCTCAAAATTCCACGTTTTCAAGATTCCACCAACTGAAATGAACTGTGCCGAATCCCTCTTTTTGTTAGTTCAAGCTCCCGCGGCCCGTCGGCGGAAGCCAGTTCTATGGGGACTTTCACTCGTCACTCGTCCATCGCCTTGGAGACCGCGTCGTCTGCTCGCGTGGCCTTTGCCCTTTGGGTCATGGCCACCGTAGGTAGCATGTCCCGGTGCAGGAACTTGCCCCTATTTCAACGTCTCATCCAGATTGACCCCTTCACGCGAACCCAATAGTTCCGTAGCCAGTGGTGGGAGAGGAGCCGGGGGCACACCAACTCAACCGCCTCCCGCTCGCTTTGTCTTGTTGTAATTTAGCTCCCACGGTCCCAGCTGTGGCTTTTGGTCAACGAAGTCACGGCTGGTTACCCTTCTTCGATATGTGAATATGGATGAACGCAATACACTTATTCATGTACATAGATCCCCCATCCGCGCCTCATCGTAGCTGGTGGTGAGGAAATCAACCAACAATCAAGTCAAAATTGTCAACAACAGGCAGTCCCCTTGTTGGTCGTTTCCCAGCTGAAAGAACAGCCTCATCAACCTGCTTGCTTGTCCCTGGTTTCAATGCTAGCCTGTCATCGCTACCGCGTCGCCCCGTCATCTGCTGAAATTACAGGGTTCGCCCACTTCGGCGGATCGCACTGTGCTTCTCGAGCTAGGTACTCACCCACCGGACCACCACCACCACTCAGCCCCTCACAACCCCCCTCCCTCCCTCCCTCTTTTGCCTCACCTCATCTGTCATCCTCAATTCGAGAAGCTCTTGGCTAGCGTTCTTTTGACAGACGGCGCTGGCCTGGAATTTCTAGGCGTCTCCCCGGAGATGGCGGCTCAAATCACGAGGGGCCCATCTCCACAGTGCCCCTGAGTTCTGGGCCTTCGGATGGGTTCCGCGGCCGACGACGACGGATGACAGGAAGCGGCACGATGCCTACATATCGGCTCCGTTACGCAGATTGCTTGCCTACAGAATACGTGCCTGGATTTCAGACGCTTGTGGCTATTTCGACTTTCATCAGACTGCTTGTTCAAGTCCATCTTGTTGTGGTGTCTAGCTGCAAGTCTACAGCCCTAATAGATGTTGGTCATGCGGCTCACCTTTACCCCCCTACCTATTCTTAAGTACCCTCCAAGTCAGAGCTCACGAGATCAGCAACACCGCTTTCACCTACTACCATGACTCTTATATGCAGGTCGAGTCGTTGCTCACCAGTCAGATGCTGACTTCTAGCCTTAGAAAACCGGCTTCAGAGAACCCCCTAAACTGCTTCAAGGGCGCGCCATGACTGTAGCCGTTGATACAACCCGCAAAGACCACAAACACTACGCCGGTACAATGATTCTGCCTGTCATATGTGCATGCATGCTGCATCATGCAAGTCGGCTCGCCGCGCTTCGCCGTCGCCAATGGCTACGTAGCCATGTCGATTTCTCGGGCACGTCAAGCGACGGAGCCTGGTCACTGACATGTAGTACATCCAAGGAGCCGCCCGGCGGCTCCTGACGAATGCGATCAAAGGTACAGGAATCCCGGGGCAAACAGGCCGGGCTGTGCTCTGGTCTGTTCGTCGTGGTATCAGTGTATCACTCTGCAAGGCCACTCTCCACGGCATCTCGTCGATCGTCCCCGGCACATCGGCGGGTTCCCACGGACCACGAATCTGCAAACATATGCAGCCATGGACCGAGTGGGAAGGGGTCTCGATGACGTCCCGCGGGCCTTGATGAACTTGACACTGTGGGAGGAGGCTCACAGTGCATCCGGCGATGTGACCTCAGCACTGGCTAGTACTGGGCTGTCGTGCCTAAGGCACGTGGAGTTTGGCTCATGGTTCGTGGCCGCTTATGCGGCCAGACGTTCCAGACTCCCGGTACTCAATGACACTTTTTTTTGGGGGGTATTTGCAAGCTGTTATCTTTGCTCTAGGATCAGAGCTAGCATCTTGCGGCTTGCGAAAAGAACCAGATTTCTATGTCACCTACTGGTTTCAAAGTTGACATCACAGGTAAGTTCTTATGGCTTCAAGCCCTTCTGAAAACTGGAACAAATCGATTGTATCTTGATAACTGCTAGGTCTTTCAACGTCTAGATAAAATGGAACACCACCCAGCACAAGCAACCCCGCACATTCCATTCCATGTGGTCAATAGAGTTGGCTCGGCTATTGAGGTCTTCTTCGTAGACTCAGCCTAAGCTAGAGCCTTCTTAGTGACCTCGTCAAGATCCTCCTTGGGGAGACCCAAGTCCGTCACCTTGTGGTTAAAGTCACCACCATATCCCTTGAGGAAGTGGCACGAGAAGAATTTGGCAACAATGGCCATGTGGTTTCCCTTGTTGACCTCCTCATCAGCCTCCTTGCCGACTTCAATGGAATCGCGGACGTCAATCTTCCAGTCACTGTCTGTCGTGCCGGTCACGCGCTGGACACTGTCCAACATCTCTCGCTGCGTGATGTAGAAGGAGCTGATGTAGAAGGGCTTGTTCTTGAACGCAGCTAGCTTCTCCTCCGGCAAGCTGAGGAGCTCAGCCGTGGCCTCTCCCGTGCGCGGGAGAGTTGAGGTGTTGGCCTTGACATCGCCCCCGTTGTACAGCGTCGCCTTGCGCTCCTTGACGTCGATGCCCCAGAAGCCCTGGGGGAGAGACCAGTCGTACCAGGGGTTGTTGACCACGGCGATCCAGCTGCTGCCGCTCTTCTCGATGAGTGCTCTGCGCTCAGCCTTGCCCCACAGTACGAACTGCTCCTTGACCATCTGCTCGGCCTCGATATCGCTGCCGAACTCAGTGGGCAGGACGTACGGCACGCCGGCCTTGCCCGCAGCTCGGATCAGCTGCTCGTGTAAGGCGTCTTCGGCGAAACGGCCCAGCTGAATGATGAGGACATCTTGGCCCTTGAGGGCAGAGACAAGGAACTCTTCGTCACTGTAAGAACCCTTCTTGACGATGACTTCGGCGGGGAAAGTCGCCTTGGAGTCGGTGCGGGAGATGGCGGTGATGGTGTGGATCTTCTTGGCGAGGAGGGCAGAGAGGGTGACTGCGCCGATGGTGCCAGTGCCGCCGACAATGGCAATCTTTCGTCCTTGGAAAGACATATTTGATTGTTGAAAGTGTAGATTTAAGATTTTGTGTTGGATGTAAGTCAATGTGTTGGAGACGAGATGAAAGAGAGAGTGTGTGGTGATGGTGTCTTAGTTAATACTTCTGCTCATGCGTGATGCCTCAACCCTTTAATACTTGTAGAAACCATAGCTCGCGCCTCGCTTTCATCGGTCTGATCATTAAGCTAAGACAGGGTTCAGGCAGTATTCCCCTTCATCGTCAGTCCATGACAAATGCGTCAATATCTGAGATGAGGCTTGGTAGGGAAGTCTGGGCTATTTTCGTCCGAACGGTGTCCGAAGTGCGAGCATGTCGGCCACCTAGGTAGTAGTAGTAGGCGCGTAGCTGACGTCCATCACACGCACGGACGAACAACTTAACCAACAGAACTTGATCCGCTTCGGTGTCCGTTGACCCCGTTCATCACTGCTGCTTGTTAATCAGAAGCAGAATAGGTGGAACTTGCGGTCGTAAAGCTAATTCTACGACGTACGCTTACATGCCTTGGTTGCTTTCGTGGCTGGCAATACGGTAGATATTGCTAAGACCATTTATGGCCCAAAATCAGCCAGTAATACCTTCAGGATGACTTTGATGCAATCATCAACCATCCTTCTAGACCCTTTCCGCATCTAAGCAGATACTTAGCAAGTATCGTCCGCGCCCCGCTGGCAAATACTCGGCTGTTAGCCACAGCTACGCCACACACACACCAGCCTCAGCGGGACAATATCACATCTAGAGTTGGATTCAACTGTCGCCAACAACGACACATCGACCGGCCTTGAACTTGCTGCTCTCGCTCTACGGAAGGCGACAAGCAGCCGCTCTTGGCTCGGGATGTTCGTCTGCTATACCCTCTGCAAAGCTGCACTGCAGGTAGCGCCTCGAGTGAGGTGCAGCTTGCACATGCGGCGAACCGCAGCAGGCTGCCAGACAGGCGGCACAGCCAGGTAAGCGCCGGTCAGTATATATCCCCAACCGCCAGTCCTATCACCACGGAAGAAGTCTCTTCGGGTTCAGCACGTTTCATTTACTCTGTCCCCGTTTCTCTACGGGCCCCCGTGCCTCGCCGGGCGGACTTGTGGTACTCGCTTCATCGTCAGCCTTCCGCCTGGTGGTGGTTCACTAAAGTGCGCTTCGGGTTTACTTCGGCCGCCGGAGCGGGAGCAAAGAGTTTGTCAACAGAATCGGGCAGGCAGCGCCGCCTCTCAGCGGGCGACCCAACGCACCCAACGCCATTCGTTCCTTGTGGCGGCGCCTGAACAACAACATCAGCCTTCTAAATTTCTGCCACCACGACCGCATCCCACCATCAACAACATCTCGCCCACCACCGATACTTCCACCGCGTTCGAATCCGCACATTTCCGCGCGAATCAGCTCGTCACCTTATATCGCACCTTTTTTTCCCTTTCGCGACGCTTCAACCATGGCCGGCGGAAAGGGAAAGTCTTCGGGCGGCAAGAGCTCGGGCGGGAAGACGAGCGGCGTCGAGGGCCCCAAGAAGCAGCAGAGTCACTCCGCGCGGGCTGGTCTCCAGGTGAGTTTGTTACTGATTCTTGTTCGACGAGGGGGAGTTTTGAGGCGAACCATCTGCGCGCATCCCTCCGAAGTCCCGCACCCATGCATATCTCGACCTCGAACTCGACCTTCGATTTCGACGCGTCTACGACCCCCGCACGGTGGAAAAACTTGCATACGACTACGACGCATCGGCTTCTTGACGTTTCTATCGTGTTTTTTGCTGCGCGACCGTTCCCGCGCTGAATCTTGATGCTCCATGCATCCCACGATACTGCTCGCGTGCAGACGACGCGGAAAATCGGGATGCGCGCCGACGAGGACGAACCAGTTTGCGGATGTGCGGATATGTGCATCGCATGCGTCCAGCATCATCGGTACTTTTTACTGACCTGATCACGTCCCAGTTCCCTTGTGGCCGTGTCAAGCGCTTCCTCAAGCAAAACACCCAGAACAAGATGCGCGTGGGTGCCAAGGCGGCCGTCTACGTTACCGCGGTGCTGGAATATCTGACTGCTGAAGTTTTGGAGCTGGCAGGAGTACGTCCCCCACGTTCGACTCGCAGCTGTTACCTAGTGCTGACTTGCCCGATAGAACGCCGCCAAGGACCTCAAGGTCAAGCGTATCACGCCCCGCCACCTGCAGCTGGCCATCCGAGGCGATGAAGAACTCGACACCCTGATCCGCGCAACGATTGCCTATGGTGGTGTGCTGCCACACATCAACCGCGCTCTGCTGCTCAAGGTCGAGCAGAAGAAGAAGGCCAAGGCGCTCGAGGACTAAACCATGGGCGTGGCTTCTCTTTCCTTCTGTACTTCCTTTCGGTTGTGGGCTGCAGGTTTTTGGGTCGGTAATGCTGGAATGTCTTGTTTCTTTACGAGGAGGCGTCAATAAGTGAGGGACGTCCAGGTTGAGCAGACTTGGATAGTCGGGTGGGCTCTTGAGGAGGCACGATGAGTCTCGCGTCGAGAAAACGGTGGAGACCCCAGATAGCGTCTCGTCGCGCTGGGTTTCTGCCTACCGTGCCTGCTGCGAGAGTGGTGTATAATACTTGTTTTCGCTTCGGGTTCTCTGAGATGATCACGGGGACCGCGGCTGATGGATGGGGCTAGGTAGACACGGAGTATGCTAGTAGAAGCACTGATAATGCAAGTCTTGTTGACTACGGGGTTCGTTCGCAGACATGGATCTTCTAAATGAGTTGACAGACTGACTTTTCCAACGGCTAAGATGGCTAATAACATGGCTAAGATGGCTAATAATATGGCTAATAACATGGCTAAGATGGCTAATAATATGGCTAAGATGGCTAATAATATGGCTATCTGGGTGGTATACGCGCAACATTCCTCACGACGACTAATAAGCGTTCACAACACGACACCCCATTCTCGACAGTTCCGATAGCTCGCCAATCGCAGCCTGTCTCTTGGCCTCTTCCATCTCGTCTTCCATCGAGTTATCGTCGAAATCGTGTACAAACTCCTGACGGGTCTGAGACCAGGGTGTTAAACCGTCTCTCTCAGTCTTTTCGACGGGCGCGATCGCCTCATCGGCGGCGATGCAGGACTGCAGGGTGAATCCATGGTCGGGGATCTGCTTCTGCTGCGCCATCTCCTCGGCGCCGCAGAAGCTATCTCGGGCGTGTTGGACCGCGCTTTCCGCCTCGTTGACGTCGTCCAGCCAGGTCCGCAGCTCGATGCAACCGCCCAACTCGGCGGCCCTCTCCGCGGCTCTACCGGTCCTCGTCTCCTCGCTCTTGAAGGTTGCCATGCGCGACATGCTCCATTTAGCGCGCTCGTGGTGGCACTGGCTTGGATAGTCGCAGTCCTTGGAACAATCATGAGTCCTGGCCGCGAACCGCGCCATCCTCGCCGCCTGCTCTGCGGCGCCATACTCGGTCTCTTGCCTCTGCCACACCTTGCGCTGGCGGAACGAGGGCGAGCGTCGCGCAACCTCGCGTGCCGTGTGGCGCTTCCAGGCCTGCGGATCCGTGAGCCGCGCTTCCTCGTCGCGCCGCCAGTCGCCCCACGCCTTCCAGGCGTCGTAGTCGAATTCGGTCTTGCACACCCGGCGACTCTTCCGCGAGGTGGACGCCTGTGAGACGCAGTTGTGGTGCGAGCAGTGGAGGCAGCGGCGTGTGGTGGATAGGGGGTGGTAGCGATGGCATTTGTGGCAGCGCCAGCCCCAAGCGCAGGGTGTTGAGGGGGGTGTTGTTGAAGGTGGAACGAGAGGACCGGCGCGCGGAAGTGGGACAGGAGAGATGCTCGCATGTCTGGGATGGGTATCGTGGAGGCTCGTGAAGTTGCCATGGCGGAGAGTGCTCGCTCTGGGTGGGTTTGTGATTCGGAGTTTGTCGTGTTGTTTGAGTGGGTGGCTGGAGAAACAAAGCTGTTATCGTCGTTGAAGCTGATGTCTGGATTTGATCTTGCAGAGAAACTGAAGGCAACGTGTCGAAGGACTGCGAGGTTTGGTGAAGTTATAAGGAGGCGCTGGAGTAGTAAGGAGACCGTCAATATGGGGGAAGATGAAAGTACTTTAGATGGAAGCCCTTTTGGCGAGCCACTGAACAAACCCGGGGTTTGGGTCTGAACATGAAAACACAAGCAGCAAAGTTTCCTTATTTTCCTTATTCGAGCAAGTCGATAAGCCGTGCGTTCATGTTTCAAGCCATGTTCTGTCGTTTTGGCCGCGGCTTGGTGTTATGAGCTTCGTCTTATCTTTGGGAGAACAAAGAAGGACAGAAGTGATGACAAGGCAATGGTGATTGAAGATGGGCTTTGTTTGATATGACCCGGAGGCCTTTGAAGCAAAGTTGACAAGGGTTTGTTCATTGTCACGAAGGGCGGGGTTTGAGACTGTACACTTTCTGATGTGAGAAGTATCGGAAGGGGCAGTGATGACTACCTTATGTTTTGTCGACTGGTTTATCATCCTTTGGTAATGACAGGTGTCAAAGAGTCGGACAATCATCTCAAATTCCTTTCGTTGTGATATTGTTGGGGTCTATATTGCAAAACAATCGCGGCTCGTTTCAGGTACGTCTCCTTTACAAAACTTTTGGGTACGTCAGTCAAAGCCACTCTTCAATTACCTCTGAGACAGCTGTCAGTATCGATCTATGTTTGTAGTCTAGGCAAAAGACTCGATTCCTAGGCCACGATCTGCGTATCTTAGATATTGCCAAAACATCTCGAAACTACGACGTCGTCCCCGTGGACGTCAAATTGAGGCTGGCCATGCCCGTGAGATCTACTGCTGAAAAGAAACAACAGTCTCATGTGTTCGCAGTCATGAGCCTGACAGCTGACTCCAGCTGGTTGTTTCGTTAGATTTGATATGTTCAAGTCTCATTCGCTCGCAAAATGCCCGAGATGAATCGATTTCGAACGACAACATCGTCAAACGAAGAGATTACACTACACAACGAGTCACTTCCCATATCTCAAGATCCTTGAAGTCCTCGCACTCCCGTCAGCTGCACATCACCGTCGTTTTACTGTAGATTCGTGGCCTCACCGTCCCCCCATCCTCCTCGACGCTGAATCACCGCCACCATGGCCTACTCACTCATACCCACAGCTGCCCAGAAGGCCATACAACCAGCTCTTCCTTTCATCGACATAACCCCGTACCTCGCTCATACCAACATTCATCCCCTCAAGGATCTCCCAGTCCAGCGAGAGCTCATCTGGCGCAACGTCACCCAGCACGCACACCTAGTGAATCGCCGGGCAGGCCTCCAAGCACAGTTCTGTTCGGCGCAGAAGGACGAGATTCGCATCTTGACTGCCCTGCTCGTTCAGGTCACCGGTATTGCTGCATCAATACGGTGCAAGCGCTGTGTTGCTGGTCTGGGTCTTTGGGACGGCTGCGTGGTGCCGCCTCTGGGACACGGACGAACGACAAACTGGGCGTGTGCGAACTGCTATTATATGGAGGGAAAGACAGACAAGTGCTCGCTCTTCATGGATACGCAGCTTGATTTTCTGAAAGGTGAGTCGAGACTATCTACATCTACATCAGACGGATTCATCGTTGCAAGCTGTCTGTGCCCCTGAACCGCAAAGCCGACTAACAATATTGTCACCGAAGGCTTTAGTCACATGAAGCAACACGAGCAGAACACTGCCGGCGCAGTACCGCCCATCCAGGCTCCTACATCGATTGGGCCGAACAATATCGGCATGAGAAACGCCGTTGGATCCGTCCATGCTACAGAGGCCACCGACCACACCTCCAGAACCGTCGAGGGCCTTACACCAAGTTCCGAAGCCGTCACCTCGTCCCAGCGGCCCAACAAGAAGCCTAGACTCAGCGGCGAGTTTGTGCAGCAAGAAGATAGTCAACCGCAGTTTGGAGGTCACGGTCTCGTCACGCCCAAGTTGAGTGTATCTCCAGCCAAGTACAGCTGCGAGAAGGTAGCCACCACCGCAGCTAGCACCGCGACAAAGAAGCCCAAAGTCAAAAGACATGCCACAGCTAAAGCAGCTGCCAAGGTCGAAGAAGACATCGAGTGGCCCGTCATTCACCAAGACTATGTGAGAGCTTGGCAGCAAGTTGGAAGGTTGATGAAGGAGCCTCTGATGAGCATGGACGAGCTCGATAAGGAGCTCGAAGGCTGGTATGAATAGGACGCAGGAAGATTTCGGTTGTCACCGGCAGGATACTCGGCCAGGTTGGATAGGGTAAAATGTAAAGTGCTTGGGAATGAAATACCCGGCAACGCGCAAACCTGACAGCGAAATCTAGGCCAATATTTTGCAATTGTAATATAGGGGTTGGTATGAGAGGACTTAACGACCGGATTCGTCGAGTTCAGGAACTACTTGAACGTTGAATAAAAAAACGTACCAAGAAATAGGCAATAATGCTGTTCCTTAAATTTCCATTCAGTCTTGCATCCAATCGTCTTTGGTAGCTCAATATTAAGCTGCGTTTTGCTGTCAGTTGTACAGCTTCATATCAGAAAAACACTTCGTAATCATCATCTGGCGTAGACTTGACCAGGCAAATCTCAGCCCATTCTCAGAAGCCACAGAACATGAGCACCAGAATATCATCCATTTCTCCGAGACCCGAAGCCCCAACGTCCTCCTATGAACCCTACAGTAAATTAATAAGCACGACATCTCCCGCCTCCGCGATCAACACTCCTCCACAAGTACCAAATCGTATGTCATCTTGGCTTTCCCTCCCACCCGCCAACCATGAGGTATCATCGCATCGTGTCGCTAGGCGCTCCAAAATGTAAAGGAAAAAGAACAAGAAAATTTCATCAAAACGTCTCCCCAAAATGCAAACCGATATGCGGCAGAAGAACGTAAATATCCACTAATAATGCATCGAGTGCTTCCCTCGCAACGTCACCGAAATGCTCCTATGTGATGTTCCAGCCTGATATACATCGTTCAGTCATAAAGCGCCGAGTCGACGCTGTCGCGGAGCAGTTCTGACCGATTTTCACGAGTCTAGAGTGAGCTCCTGACAAGTCTCCAAGTAGAGAAAAGCCGAGTTTCGAAAGCAAGAAGATCTCCGTGCTCAACAAAGAGCACAAAGCTGTGGTTGCATGACGATGGCCGGGTTTAGTCGTATCGCCTTAAGCCGCCGAAAGACTCAAGCACCTGCTCCGAAGTTCTCACAATCCACTCCAGCTTTCCTTTCTCAAGGTTAACCAGGAAGGGGTCGGTAGGGAAGCCATCCTGAATGCCAGCGAGGAGGGGTTGGACGCGGCTAATCAGGAGTTGCATGGTCTGAGACGTGCTTTTCATCACATCTCTAAAGTCTTTGTTGTCCCATTCCTGTGAAAGGTTAGTCACTGTTCCAATCCTTACCACAAGGTGGCTTTTTGAACTTACGTAGGTTGGTAGATTTTCAGCAAAAGCTCTGACAGCCATCTCGATCCACTCAACCTCCTCCTTGATACGGGGATTGGGCTTCAGGTCTTTGGAGATCGTAGCAAGTACAACCAGCAGCATTAGAGGTGGAAGGGTCTCGAACTTGCTTGGGGGGAAGCGACTGAGGCATCGTCGGAAGATCTCCTCCTCCCGCCCGCTCTGAATCCACTGAATCATGGCATCCTGTAGGCGACCTTCCTGGATCGCGTGCTCAATAAGCCGGATACGCTGGATCAGGTCGTTGTCTGCCTCAGTTTCGGTCTTGCTCATTTGATTTGCGAAAGCACCCGCCACAGCGTTGACACTGTTGGCCGGCCCAGCATTCTCAGAAGTCATTATAGAGCCTGGAGGGCTCTTCATCTGTTGCTGGGATCCCCGGACATACTGTGGGCTGCCCATGTACTGCTGCGCATTGCTGGGGGCCTGGCTCGGGGCAAAGCTACCCGTGTGGCTAGGAGGGCCGTTGTTTTGCATCATGGGGCCACCATAATTCTGTTGAGGAGGCATGTTCTGAACGTGTCCACTGTGTTGAGAGCTCGGGCCGCCCGGAAGAGCCGGGAGTTCATGGACAGGCTGCTGCTTGAATTTCAAGAACTCTGCTTGAAGGGAAGACTGCGAAGCTGCCATGGTAGACACCATGTCCGTGAGTCTAGTGACATACGACAGGAGCTGGTCAATCTTGTTTCCATCAGCGGCATGCTGCGCCTTCATGTGCTCAAATTGTTCATGATACTGCTGGTGCATTTCTCCAGCAACTCGCTGGGATGCCTGCGCTGCAATGTTCGAGAACGTTGGGGTAAGTCGTTGTGTTAGCGTCTGGAGAACCTCCTGCTGTACACTGGCAGCGACCGAAGCACCAACACGGTCCGAAATGGCACTGATAAAGTTCTCCGAGCGCAAGGACCGGTTAAGAGCATGCGGGAGCGAATTCTGGATCTCCTTCTGTACAGTGGTGGCCACATGTGGTTGAAGCTTGTTGGTAAGAAGGTCGGTAACGGCTTGGCCAGCTTTGTCCCCGATAGCCGGAATCACCAAGTCGGTGAATTGGTGGTGAATGAGAGCCTCGAGAACCTTCTGGGTGTTTTCGTTGAGCACCTCAGAAACCATGTCAAGGAGCTTGAGTTGGTGCTGGTTGAAGTTCTCATCTCTAACACGAACGCCCTCGTCGATCTTGCCGTTGAGGTTCTTCAGAGAACCCTTCAATGTGTCCGTGACGCTGGCATTGAGGCGCGCCTCAAGACTGGCAATAGCAGTATCAAAGGCCTCAACAGAGACAGTAGCGGGGGCGGGAACGGTGTTGTTGGAGCCCTTGCTCGACTCGTTTTTGTTGTTGACGCGAGGAGTGTTCGTGGTACCGTTGGTCGCGGCGTCAGACTGATTGGCGGCATGCTTCTTCTTACGAGACTTGCGCTCCGGCTTCTCTGACTGGGATTCCTTGGCCGACTGCACAGGCGTCTCTGCCTCCTTAGGCTCGGCTTTGACCTTGACGTGCGAGACCGACTCGGCTCCACGAGGAGGAACTTCGGTCTGGAGCGTCGCTTGGATTAGATTTTCCTTGGCCGGTGCTCGGTTGACGACACGGACCTGCGCAGCCTCGCCATTGTTGACGATGACTGGCTCTGCAGGCTGGGGCGTCTTGAGCTTCGACACGGTAACCACGCCCTGGCTCACGGCATCGACGGCGTCCATGACCTTGTTGTCCTTCGACCATCCTAACTCGGTTTGTTTGATCAACAAGCATGCAACTCCCTTCGAGTGCATGGCGTAAAGCTCAAAGAGAGTGGGCTCATCCACATCCTGGACCATGGCAGGGTTGCACAAGATGTCGAGGCTGCGCAAGATACCTCGATTCGAGAACGAGTATTCTCGAACTCCACTGATCACAGCGGTGCTGTCAGGCGGCGGGATTGTTGCATCCCCAGCGACGAGTCGTTGAATGTATTCGGCCTGAGAAACGCTCTTAAGGTTATACTTAGGAGCCGATAAGTGCGCAAAATAGACAGAGTTTCGAGTCGGGTGGCCGATGACAATCATGCCGGTAGCCGAGTGATACATGACACTGCATACGGCATCCGATTCCTTGCTATGCGGGAGGTTGAACTCCTGCACGGGCTTGCCGAGAGCGAGATCCCAGAGCTGGAGGGTGTGGTTCTGTTTCATACCAACAATCATGTAGCGGAGAGCACATCGCTTCTGGTAAGGTCGCTGTTTGTCGAGGAGCAGAACCGAAGTCGGCCAGGCCTTCTCTCCCTCTGGAGTACTTGCCAGGGTCATCAATGGCTCCTTGACCTCGAGTGTGGTGAGGGCAGGCATGGGTATGCGGGGGTCGGAATCTTCCTTGACGGCAGTGAGGTCTCGAACATCCCAGAACTTGACCCTACCACTCTTGTCAAGAGAGACAATGACACTGTCGTCCTGGCTGAAGGTGAAGTCCTTGCCGGCTTTGCCAGTGTTGATCTTTAGAGAGCATTGCTTAGACAACTTCTCCGTATCGACGACGCGATCATGGCCTGGCTTGAAGAGGTTGTTTTGCAAAATGTACGAAGGCCATATGATGTTAATCGACTTGCCACGGCCGACGGCAAAGTACTCGGGGTGGATGGTAGAGGTACGGGCTCGTGTCTTGAGAACGCCACCGGGTGCATCGCCTTCCTGCGAGCTCATGGGAGGCAGGGCGAAGCCGTAGCCCTCGAGATGAGCATCCTCAATGTGGTCCTTCTCGCCGTCCTTGATTTGGACCCAGTAGACCGTACCGCTTATTCCAGTTCCGATGATAGCTTCTCTGTGAGCACCGGTATGGTCAGAAGGGGTGACGGACATGGCGACGTTGAATATGCGGTCTTTAGTGTCCGTGAAAATTTTCGCGTCTTTGCCATCCTCTTGGCGAATGACACGCAGACCACCCTGCTTGGACATTCCGTAGGCCATGTAGTTCTCCGTCGCAGTGTACAGGTTGCGATCAATTTGGTCGAACTCCTTCTTGAGGCGAGCAATATCCATAATCGTCTCGTCACGGAACTGAGGTCTTGGCTCAGTACCTTCATCCTGAAGACTGATGGAGATCCAAGGCTTCATTGGGAAATTGTAGACTCTGACAGGCGGGATTTCCTTCTCTTCGATGACGACAATCTCATCTTGGTCAGCACTCTCCCAGCTGTCTGCCACACCTTGGGCGGCCTCGTCGACAAGCTCACGCACGGCATCGGCCATGTCGGGTGACAGTGCGTCTTCGAGGATGCCCTCATTATCAGATCGATCAAGTTCCGACTGGATGGCTTGGGCGGCGGCCTGAGCACTCTCTTCAAACTCCCGCTCAGAAGTAGCGTTGAGCATGTCGTCAAGGTCTTCGGCAATCTCAGCCTGGACCTGTTCGTGCTCTGCACGCTCAATAGCTTCCCGGGCATCTTGGTCGACCTGCTCCGCGATGTCGTTGATAGCCTCCGAGACGGTTTCCCGACTCTGCTCGACAGGCGCGTAGTCCTCAAAATCAGCAGCCGGTGGGGTCTGCTTGACCGAAGGATGCGAATGCAGAGAAGAAGTACGATCGGCCTTGCGCCGGATATGGCTCGGCGGGCTCGCGATTGAGCTGTGGTCGCCGACAGCCGACTGATCATAATGTTGGGAGCCAGCTGGCGAGTCCTTCTTAAGGATTTGAAACGGCAAAGCATTGGGGGATTGGGTAGCATGGGGTTGGCTGCGGTGGCTTCGCTGGCTCTGCGGCGACGACTGCTGAGCGAGGGTGCCCATCAGCTGTTGGTAGAGAGCAGAAACATCACCAGACGGCTCTTGGGCCTGCGGATAGGCCCATGCCTCAGCGTTGGGGCGTGCAGCCTCACTATAAGCCTCTTGTGGGAATTGATGCGCTCCTTGGTACGAATTCGCCTGCTGCTGTTGCTGCTGCTGATGCTGCTGCGCCTGCTGGTATTGAGCGTAGTAGCGGTTCGTCTCGGCCGTCTGGTCGGGAGATTGGGGCGTCAGGTTTTCGGACCGCGAAGTGTCGGCCAGGGTTGACGGCTGCTCGCCCTGGCTGGGCTTGGGGCGGTTGAGCAGGTTCAACAAGTAGGAGCGTGTATCGGGGGGTGGTGACCCGTTGGTAAACGCATTAGACGATGGCTGCTGAGCCGCTGGTGGAGGAGGTAGCTTGGGCTCATCCTCGTGGGCGCCTCGCATCAAAGCGGCCAGAAGACCAGTAGGATCAGCAGAGGTGGGAGCCGGCTGGTGGAGGCGAGCAGCAAACTGGCCCTGGGTAATGGGAAACGGGATGCCAGATGGCTGTTGCTGCTGCTGCTGCTGCGGCTGCTGGTTCTCAGCCTGGTTGTGCTGTTGAAACTGGTGCTGGAGCGGATGCTGGTGCTGATGCTGGAGCTGCGGCTGTTGGAGCTGGGATTGAAGCTGGTTCTGATTCTGCTCGCGCGCAGCCTGGCTCTGCAGCTGCGAGCCACCGGAACCACTGAACTTGAGCAAGTTGAGCAGGTTAGCGGTACGGTCCGAGTTGGATCCCATGTTCATGCTATTGACAGGCGGCGTGGGAGCCGGAGGCATATCGAGATCCATGATTGCGGTGGTAGCGGTAGCGGTCACCGTCTGCGTCGACGATGAAGGCTAGGGCAGGAGACGGACCGGCCAGCCGAGAGCGATGGTAAGGTAGGCAAGGGTTTCTAGCAATCGTCTGCTGTAGAAAGTATGTTCCACAAAGAGACAATGCGTGAAAGTGGTGCGTGGGTGTGGTTGTGAAGTAACCCGCCGCGCCGTGGAGGAAAGAGAATAAATTTACGTGGATCGACGGGTCGCTTGACGATGGATGGCTGGCGATAATTATTATGGCAGCCCAACCGCGCCCAGTCAGCCAGTCAGCCAGCCAACCAACCAGGAGCCAATGCCAGACGGTGACGTGGTGGAGCTGGCCGCGGCTGAATCAATTATCCGTCCGTTTCCGCTCTTGGGTGCTCCTTCCCGCTGTGAATTGAGAGGCTGCAGGAAGTTGATGATGCAGAAAAGTGGAGAGCTCTGCCAGCGGTCAATGGGTGTGTATTCGTACTTCGTACCTTAGCAATTGAGGTTAGGCTTTTGGCGCGTTATCGGCAGGCTCCGGTATCTGTGGCCCAAGCCCGCCTGTCTTATTTTGGTGATTAGGGGACCTCGCCCACTGCCCATCCACTCACAGCGCTGGTACACCGCCTGCGGGCGTCCTTCACTGCAAATGCACGAGCAGCTGGCTGCCAGCTGTTGAAAGTGCCACGCAGAGCCGCGCATCCATTCTCAAAACTGTGGCTACGACACCAGCCCAATAAATATCTACGTCGAGGCGGACCTTCATACTTCGCCAACCGTTGCTTGCGCAACCAATATCAACAGCACGGCATCGTGAGCTTCTCGATCGAGTCTCTTCGGACTCATCTTCGAGTCCGGCAGCACAATTTTTTCCGAGCACCCCGTCTCCCGCGCCGACCGAGTGTTACGTCCGCAACTTTGTCTCGTCACATGCTAATACGGCCGATAACCTGACACTTTACACCCTCACCCTCACGCTTCCTCCACTCGGCGCACTGCGATATCTTCCAGAAATCCTGTCGCCAGTATGTTCTGTCTAAGGAGGTTCGTCATATTCCTTCTCCCACCCTTTCGTTTCTTGCGCTGACGTGCTCGCTCTTAGCTGGCTGCCCCTCCTCTTCATCCCCACCAACGCGTCGCCCGCCTTCATCTTCCTCTTCTTCGTCTGCACCTACTTTCTCAACCGGCCGTGCAACTATTGCTCCATCCTCCTACTTGTCCTCTTCCTGACCTCCTGCAACTGGTCCGACCGATGCTTCTTCGACTTCGGCAGCAATTGGTTTCAACCCCGCCCTGGAACCCGTAGCTGCTCTGTGAACCAGAGTTACGATGATACTACGGGCTATACGGGCTCGCTCATCCTCGACATGATCAACTCTACTACGAAGGGTTTTGCTGGAGCGGCTATGGATGAGGTTGCCATGCGAAAGACCGAGTGGACTGGCCTGGGCGTGGAGTGGCTAAGAAGTGTTCTCGGGCAGCGAGAATGGAGGATCGACTCCATGGACATATACATCAGACTATGATACGTTGGGGCTCACGTGGATATGCCAAAGAGGGACTGGCAAGTCAAAAGAGCCGTGGAATAATGATGCTATATAGGAGCTCTTACATAATACGGTATGGTTATTTGGGGGACTCTCGGCAAGAAGCTGAAGCATGGATTTGGCGTTAGATTGGGATGAACCAGCTTAGTTTGGATTGTCAACATGGGCGAAACACTAGCATTGAATTAACATGGTTTTCACACCTAACGTCTGAAGGACGATTAAATCAGGGTCAGACTATTGAAGTTTGTATGGGGGTGCTACGTATGTGATCCAATCCTAAGTCGAAGCAGCTAAAATAGGTACAGTAAAATTCAGTAAATTGCAAGGTAATGTATTAAATGCTAAATCACTATCATTTGTACGTTTTCTCAATCTCGCTCTTCCCGCAGCAAAACCCCCATTTCATAAAAGAATCCCAGGCGTATCCCCTCGTTTCGCTTACATCGTGGTATGGTATCGTGCATGCTCGCAATTATCAGAACGCTCACACATCTTGCTCAGTATCCTCCACTTTTACCTCTACTGGAGACGAGCTCCGGAACATTCTTTGTCGGTTATTTCAACCTAGCTTTCGAGGTCGGTTGTAAACAAACTGGCCTTCGAGGTTGGTTGTGAAAACACATTTGCGTACCACTCCGACGCGGGCGCGGAGAAGGCCGCGGAGATGGGCTCTTCGAAAAGCGCTGCTGCCACCCTATCTGTTGGGGACTGGCTCTTTGCGACACTGTTTTCTTCAATAGCCTTGGCGTGTTGAGTAACTTTCGGGTGAATAGTCTCGGTCTCAGTCGCAGTCACCTTGACCTTGACAACTTCTGTGACGGTCTCGAAGATTCTCACGATCTCCTTTGAGAAGACAGTCTCTGGCTCCCGAAGAACCGGAGCAATGCCCACCTCAGCAGATGCCTTCGCTTGGGCACTTGAGTGGCTGTGCGTCCCAGAAGACAATGTGCAGGACGCACAGGGGTCGACGGAGTCAGTCGAGTCCGCTGCTGGTGTTGGCGTCGGGCTATCCTTTGACTTAGTCTGTCTATCTTGAACCTTGGAGTGATTTTGCTGTACCGCAGCTCGTACCTCCGAGGAGGACGGTCGAATGTCCATGACCGAGGCAGTATTAGACTCTTGAGACGGTAGCTGTCTCTCCTCATATGGCTCCAGACTCTCGACAGAATACGCATGAGCCTCAACCTCAAGAAAAGGTTTCTCATTTTCCTCGATGTGATGCAAACTTCCATCGGATGGCATCTGGCTCTCCACAACCACTTCAACATTCTTCATCGTCGCGGCCAGAGCAACAACGTCATCCACAGATTCCACAGTCTCCGCCGCGGGCGCTTGCGTAACTGTCACAGTCGGCACCTCGTGGCTCTGAACTAACGTCTGAAACGTCCTAGGGTCATGCTCCGGTTGGGAGCTTCGTAAAGCGAGCATCAGGATCAAGATGCTGAGAAGGCCAATCATAATGTTCTTCTTATCTTGCATCAGGACCTTGACGGACTCCAGGAGCAGTTCGGGAAGGGAAGCGCTCTTGTATGCCTGCCGCCGGCCTTCGCGACGCTCAAATGCGCCCACGGATGGTGACTGCGGTGTGTATGACTGGGGGTAGTCCGAAGCCTGGGGTTGCGATGACATGGAATCGTGTGGTTCAGAGTATGCTGAGCGATCTTGCTGCTCCTGGTGGGTTTGAGGTTCGTAGTGCTGCTCGGGTTGTTGGTGCTCCTCAGTTGAAGGGCGGTGGCCGTATATCTCTCGTAGCCTCTCCTCATCTCTTCGCTGACGCTCTTCATAGCCAGGACTCAAGTCCTTCTGACTTTCGGGTTGGGTGGATGACGGCTCGGCATGAGTTTCAAGTACATCGCGGTCCAAGTAGGAGGCGTCGAGATCTTCGTCAGGATGCTTGCCATATTTTGGGCTTTGATCCTGGCTGGATTCGCGGTCCTCGGCGAGGTCTTGCTCAAGGACCGAACGGGGATTCTCGGTGTCTCCCTTGGCGTGATCCGCGTTTTCGTCGTCATAATCGTCCTCGACATAAGCCCTGTAGTGGTTCGCGGGCCGACTCTCAAGACGGCTTCCATCATGATCATCGACGTGCTCGTCCTGAAAGCCACGTTGGAGCTCCTCATGGAGCTCCTCATGATTCTCGAGATGCTCCTCAAACTCATCATCAGTATCCCCAAACTCTTCATCTTCCTGAGCCATCCTCAACTCAAGAGCTCGTCTCTCATCTTCAATGGCTCTCGTCTCTTCCTCTATCTCCCGCCTCCTATCGGCAAATTCTTGGTCCTGCTCTCGTCGCTTCTCAGCCAGGACTCTATCCTCCTCACGCTTGAGCTCCGTATAGGCTCTCTCCTTCTCCTCAAGCTCCTTCTTCTTATCCTCCCATTCCTCGAAGACTCTCAGTTGCTCTGCTTCGATATGACCGAGCTCGTCCTCAACTGCGGGCTCGACAATGGGCTCGAGCTCTACATCGACACGCTCCATCTCCTTCCAGCAAGCTTCCCAAGCACCAGCCTTGATGAGACCGTTGCTAGCATAGATCTTGACTCTGAAGATCTTGCCAGGACCGAGGGAATCGTATCTAATGTCAGAGCCACAAGTCTTGCACCAGTGTAGCTTCCTCTCCATACTTTGTCGTGTCGACCTCCTATCTTCGTCGTCGTAGTCGTCCTCTTCGCTATCTGAATTTTCCGCAAGAGTCATCTCGTTAGATGGGCCGAGATAGTGTCCACACTCCAAGATGCGAGCTCGCCTCCTCATCGGTAGCTCTAGAGCCTCCAGTAGGCGTTCCTCCAGAACCTCATAGTCATTCTGTGGGTGAGGCAGGAGGATTCCACGTTCAACTGTGGTATCCCCCATTCGATCCTGGAGCATTCTCCAAGCGTCCCGCAAAACCTTGCAGTCCTGGCTAAGGTCTCCCTTCTTTGCATGGTCGAGCACATCTCCCCAGCCCCATCGTAGAGGTAGTAGGGTTACGTGGAGTAGGACGAGGGGCGGGGTGTTCCTCTTGAATCTGGGAGGCGTCTTCTTGGGCGAGTATTGTGCTGAAACACTAGGGGATCCTAGTCGGGATATAGTAGGGAGGCCGCGTCTGCTTGCCCGAGGAGAACCTAGGACTGATGGTGGTGGGGACGACATTTGCATAGCCTTTACGGAGGAGGGCGATCTAAACGCAGGCCTTGGTGTGCCCCTAACTGTTGGGACGAAATCTTGTTCCACGTTTTCGTAATCTCTGTCGTACTGTGACATATCAGAAACCCGTGGGGACCTCATCTGCGACAGCAAGTCTTCTGGTTTCCTAGGGTCACCCTCCGAAACAGAGCCCATAGAGCTGCGAGGGCTGTTGTCACTAAACACATCGTCTTCGTTCTCATGATGGGAGCTGTGATTGTCTGCCTCATCTATGGCCGCATTTTCGTCGTCTTCGTTTGAAAGATGGCTCTCGTCGGCGACTGATAGGTGGGCGTCGGATGGGCGGGCACTAGCAGGCTCGGAGTTGGATATGTAGCTGTGGCCCTCGGAGCCAGTATCACTCTGCAGTGAATCGCGATCTTTGCCTTGGCCGATCTGGGCGACAATGTCCCGAGCAGCAGCATGGATCAGGGCCTCGGTGCGGCCAGAGGTACGGCGCTCTGAGTCGGTGGAGGAGGACGAGATGGCAGACTCTCGACGAGAATCTGAGGCTTCTGTGGCTATGTCCGTGGTATGATGCTTCTCATCTTGGTCCTCGTTGTCGTAAGTCGTAGAAATATGGTCGTTATGGAGCTCGTTCGGGTCTTCCCCATGGCCTGCTGCGATTGTCTCTTCTGTTGAGTTTTGGGTAGGCGTTGTCGAATCGACATCCTCCGAGGACTCGGCTGCCATGTGGTGTTCTTCAAAGAGGTCTCGAGACTCTCCTTCGTATGTGGAGCTCGCCAGGCTATCTCTGGATTCATCGGGCTCCGCCTCCGGGAGATGCTCGTCACCGTTGGGGTCTATTGTTGCCCCATCGTCGTGTTTGTGGTTCTCCATCTGTGGCTCGGCTTCGGTCTGAGGCAGCTGCTCTGCCTCAGCTTGATCGTTGGGGTCTTGGCGACCCTTGGTGTCTTTGTCGTCCATCGGTTCGCTCAGGCAGGACGGATCCACGTGAATCTCAAAGTCGAGGTCGGGAGTTTTGTTTCGCCTCGGCATCGGAGGGGTGGGTATTGGTTTTATGTACGCTGGGAGCTTAGATAACAGAGGCGCCGCAAAAGGACATGTACAGAAAACGAGAAAGGGTATTTGCAGAGACACACAGGCGAAGGTCTTGTTTTTGGGAGCTGCTTTGGGCGTGTGGCTGCTGGTGGTTGGTCGAGGTCGTTGGGAACGGCCCGGGGCCGTTGTTTACAGCCGTTGCCAGGTCGACGGGAAGCGCATGGCCTGTTCCCTGGTCGCTGCTGTATTTCCTGTTGGAGGGCCAGCGCCCGCGCGACCAAGGATTTGATTGCGCGACCGCTGCATGCATTGATTGTGAAAGATGGAATTGATGCATCAACTGATTGAAATACACGATGAAGCAGCTCATTCAACTTTAGTATGTCCATCGTGTCTCGGGAGGCTCCCAAGTTCACTACCTTATGCTATGACTGGTATTTGCTCTGGGGAAAAGTGTGTGTGATGTCATTGGTCAATTGGCTTAGTAGTACTTTATGCTGATGGTCGAAGCACTACCATTTCTCGTCCGCATAGTCAACTCTGACATTCCATCTAATCGACTTCGCTGACTTTGTTCTAAAACTCTTAAGTCAAACATGAGCACTTCAGTACAAGTAACTCTTACCAGCGTCTTTCATGCTGTCCATTATGAGCATACATCCTCATGAAGTTCCTACTGGAATCATCCCCATCTCAAACATTCATGACTCAGCTTCGCGACTTATTCACACTGACAGTTTCATCGTGGTCGACTCTTAGATTCGCCTCCCCCGTCAACAGTCACATGCGACCACAGCCTTTAGAGAACTCAGGATCCCGTCCGCTCTCCTACAGATAAACTGAAGAGCGCCGGAGTAGTAGTCGGGTCGGTGACGACCGGCGAATGCCTGGTGTTGCATGTGAAATTGATATTTTGATATTTTTGCTGAAAGCAGGCTTGTTTGATGTTGCAGGCACGCATGTGTCTGCGGTTTCAAGGGATCGGATACGCCGAGGAAGAATATACACCGAACCGTTGTAGATATTATATGTACATTGAAATATACGCGGTTGTTGACGCTGGGCTGTGTCTTGAAACATGGTAAGACTACTCCCCCAAGGCGTCTTTGATCTACGAGCCGACCACGAAGTGTTTGCCCTCGCAAAGAAAGCTGATCATATGCCTTGGCCATGTTGTCCGTGGCTGTCCCCGCCATATAGTGGCATGACACGGTCCTGGTACAATATCACCCTTTATAAATCGTCGCAGTAGGGCACCGTTACAGTAATAGTCGCAGTTGAAGTAACCTGCGGAACTGTCGTAGTCGAAGCCCTAATTCCCCAACAAGAGCAAGCAGCCGAGTAGTCGACAGCATTCGTACAGGAAGACGCGTAGGCGGGAATAGCCGTGGGAAGTTGGGTTGCGCCACGGGCCTCGACGTCGGGTTTCTTGGCCGGCTGAGCCACATCGTCGCTACCAACCGTTACAGTAACCGTTGTCGTGCTGAGACACCTGTTAGACTCGAGACGCTTCTGCCTAAGCGCTGGGCCGCAACTTACAAAACATCGGGTACGACAGTTGCCTGCATGAAGCTGGAACAGTCGGCCTGGCGGGATGTGATGGCCAATAGACCGGCGCGAGTTCCGGTGACTTGGCGCTTGCAGTTGTCCCCGGCACATACGCGCTTCTCAACGAGGCCGGCGAAGGCGAAGGCGACGAGAGAGAGGATTATGATGACCTTCATCTTGGGAGATATTCGGGGGTCGAATCGTGAATAAGGATGGAGAAGGGGAGATTGTCTAGGCCGAAACGACGGTTAGAGCAAAGACGGAAGACGAGAGGAACAAGATCAAAGTAGACTGTCGCTCGGCGGCTATATACATGTATTCTGCATTGTCTACGTGCCTACTTCCCTACCTGCTTTGCCTGCCAATGCCTGCAATGTTCGTAGACTAATGCCTGCATTGGAAGCCCGCGTCTCGTTCGGCGCTTACAGCTCGACTGCAGCGTGAGTTTGCCCGGCTTTCTACACGATAGAAGCCAATAGGAGCTCTCCCCTTCCACTGCATAAGTCGGTTCGAGGCCAGACAATGTTTAAACCTGCAAGATGCATGGATTACAGCCAGTTAACCTTTACGGGCGGGGAATTGAGTCTATTGAGTCCCGAGGTAGTTAGACATGGATAGAACAGCCTACGAATGTGGTTTGGGGAAAATGCTGTAGAAGGTGATACACGTCGGATGGATTTTCTTTGATGTCCCGTACAAGCCGACTTTTTAATTAGCGCTTCTGAATGACTGGATATTATACGTATCAGAGAAGACGGCTTATATAGAGTCCCTTCCTTTGCTCCCATCCTCTTTTCTCAATTTTCTTTTTGGGCGGTAATCGACTTTGCTCTCACCAGATCCAATGTCAAAGAAGTGGCGATATGTGCTGCACAAATAGAACGAGGCGCTCGTAGCTCGTCCGCGCCGTGCGCTAAACTCCAAGCGAAGCACTAGAAAGCTAGTGGAAAGGCATTATTCCCGCTGCCGCTCCCGCTATCAGTGTCCGTACTTCGCACAAATTTGCGTCTTACCTTGCGAACACCTGTTGGTCAGAAAGCCATATCGACACGAATGGAAGTAATGGATGACCTTGCTTCTTAGCTTGGCCCTCAATGACAAAGCTGGGGGATATTAAGAGATAATTCCTCTTCCATCAAGCATGTCGACGGCTCGAACAGCCATCCCTGCAGTGTGCGTCTCGGGAAGCGGGTACTCCACCTCCAGTCTTAATATAGACACCCGGAGCCATACAATGCATGCCCAAAGATCGCATGGACTATCGTTTAAGACAACGACAAAACTACGTACCGAGATGGCTAGGCTATCAAATGAACGCGGTGAGCTTTTGCGAAACTTCCTGAGCTGATCGTTCTCATCAGCTTAAAAGCTTAGGGTGATTGAGATGCCTCCCGAGTAGTCGAACAGCCTGCAGCCTAGCAGGTGCATCAGTCCCTCTTCAGACACCAACATGCATTTTTATCATATACTCAAAATTGAGAGCGCTGGAATTTTTGAATCAAGGAACAGCCAGGTTTTGTGAGTTTAAGAAAAGATACTTAAGTACTAGATTTCCATTCATGATGCGATGCCTTTGATATTCATGGATCGAGACCCATGGTGGGGCCGTCCCAACTTGCAAAGCAGTCAGGTGACGCCGAGATTCGCGACCGAAGTGCCAAGCACATCACGTCGTCACTCACCTCGAGCCGCAAATCTCGCCCATCACCACCAAAACCTTACCTCCCATTGCGCCGGCCACGATCCTCGCCGCAACCCGTCATCATGGCAGCCGACGAGCCCGCACCAGCCACCAAGTCCGTGATGGGCTATCTCCACGAATGGGGCAGTAAGTTTCGCCTCCCCCCGATCATCGTCCCAGCCCGCAGCACATGCGAACCGCAAACCCAACCTTCGCAGCTCCTGCGCAGCAACAAAACCACAACCACGCAGTACTGACGAAAGCCTTCTCCCGCAGCAAACTCTCTTCCGCCCTCGCTCCTCGCCACCCTCATCACCGCGCTGCACGGCCGGCCCCTCCAGGCGCTCCCGCTCTTCCTCTTCACGCCGCCACTGCTCTTCTCGTCGTACCTCAATCTCTCGGGCTACCCGACGGGCAGCGCAGGGCTCGCCGCCGCGTGGTCGGGGCTGTACGCGCTGCTCGCCCTGCGGCGCCACCAGTCCCTGCGCGGTAAGATGTCCATTCGCGGCGTGATCCGCGGCACGGCCATTGGACTTGGCACGGCGAACTGCCTCGCTGGCGGGTGGGTGTACTTCAATGGGGACTTGAACAAGGACGCCGAGGCTAGGAAGGAGAGGAACCGATGGGGAAGCAAGGAGTGACGTGCTGAAGGTGGTGTAGGATAAAACATGTAAAAAGGGAAACTGGGAATGAATGTAAAGGGTGACTTACGGGGCGTCATGGGATTTGGCTCGGTGCATCTTACGGCGTCAATCGAGGGGCGATATTGAAATGTAGCAGAGACCGACACCCAATCACGATCACCATGCTTGCAGGGTGTATAAAAGAATGCTGGACATCAATAGAACATGCTCCCTTGGTCTTTCACAGACGAGAATGCACATGAAAAATCGACGGATGTGAATTTGTCGAAACCTTTCTCCATACCACTCTATCCTTCAAACCCCGCAGCGCCTGGTGCCGACCGATCCCATCCTTGTGTCGTGGCGACCTTTTCATCCTCTATCCTTGTATACCACAATAATACCGTACATATCCTTGAGAGGTGCCTTATGCAATGGCAACGACCCGTCCTGAACACCGTACAAAGAAACGGTTGAGAAAAATGAAAAAAAGAGCTCAAGTTGATGCGGAAATCAGTGTTCTCGCCTCCCCCTTTGAGAATAAACGCCAACCGAAGACGGCCTCAGCCCTTGATGCGTCTCCGGCCCAAAGAGCCCATCCGGTAATGCATGATGAAAGCCGTCTCGATGCCTCAAGCCAGTGAGGCATGGTCATTCCGACGTGAAGCTCTATACCTCTTTTTGCTGCTGCAACATCGTATGCAGCTTTATCGCTGTTGTGTTCCACATGTTGTAAACTTGTCGAGTGCTCTCGATGTGCACTCGAGTGAGTAAAGTCGAAGGGATTTGTGATAGTTGTCAAAAAATGAAGCCGTGTGCTCAGACGACAACCTACCCCTGTAGAGTAGTCCCCCCCGGGCGATCACGTCTGTTGGATGACGCTATTCATGTGTAGCCCAGACATCAGCCACAAAACCATGACGAAGCATGAGAAGAGGAGGGCCCGAAAGAAGGTCCTGATTTGGACCGGGCTATAGGCCATCCGCTCCTCCCCCAAATTTCGAAGGTCGCCGACTTGGAATGATGTAACATAGGCGACATCGCAGTCTCGAATCTTGGGCGCAGCGTAGGACTTGTACTCGTCCACGACACTCTGCGTATCCCAACCTGAAACTTTGCGCACCACGGCAACAACACAGCCGGTTCGGTGCTTGCCGTGGTTGCAGTGCATCAGAAGGGGATGGTTCTTCCGGTCGAGAATGATGCTAAGAATAGCTTTCATCGTACTGATAGGGATAGCCTCCTTCTTGGTTCCCTTCATGTTGATGATGATCTGGCGGATGCCGTTGTTGGAAACAAACGACTCCAGTTCGAAATCCCGCTCATCCTTCTGAACCAACGACCTACATCAAGTTAGCAAATGCAAACTAACAATGAGTGGGAGTGTAAGATGGCTTACACTATGGTTCTCAGCTTCAAGCTTTTGATGTACTCAAAGTCGGGAGGCTTCGGGTAGCTGCTCCTGTATACACCAGGAACAACAACACCAAAGTTGAGAGGTCGTCCACTGAGCGGCGCATGTGGGTGCTCAGTTGGTTGGCCAGTGAAAGACGCAGTGGTGGTAGAGGACACTGACGTGGCTGCTTGGTAATTAGCCAATCGTAGCCGGTAGAGGATCGATATGGGACTTACCAACTGAGTCGCCAGATCTCGTCGTCCCAGATACCGAATACTCCTTTGCGGCTGTCACACTCGTCTGTGAGCGCGCGATGGCAGTGGCTTCTCGTATTGAGACTCCGTTTCGGTGACCCTCCCCAAATTCCTTGGTAGCCTGCATTGTATCCTCCTTGCTTGAGCTGCGGGAGCTGCTGGGCATTTGCTGACCCTCCTCGATGCGCATGGTTTCGTCCAAGTAAATGCGCGAATTGCGTTTTGACGTCATGTCGACGAACGTGGTGTTTGTTTCTGCGTACCCCAAAGCAATGTTGCAACGCAGCTGCTTCGATGTAGAGGGGTTTGTGAGACGGGATGTTTGGGTGGCGGGAGAGTCGAAGAGTTGCGGAATGAGTCGGGGATTCGAGCAGCCGAGAGATGAACAAGCAGTCGAGGGGATATGGTAGATCTAATAGACGTCTCTTGTCTGGAGCAGGGTTATGTGGTAAAGCTTAAAGAAGCGATTCGACAATGCTTTTAAGATTTGTCGAGAGTGCACCTGGAAAGCAAGTGCTCGCGTGAAGCGCAACGCTACAGCGTCGCGAGATTCATCTTGGCGACAACGAAGAGGCCCAGATTCTCCATCTCATTAGAAGGGGAAACAGGAGAGGAAGTAGTCAGGACGTGGGGGTGTCTCGCTCGCTCGGTGAGGGAGTCGGGACAAGGCGCAGGCGAGGCTGGAGAGTAGACGGAGAGCAGACGGGGGGTCCAGTTGGGTGATGTTGAAGAAAGGGCAGGCCAGGAAGCAGGGCCTGGGGTTCTGGGGGGAGTCTGGCAAGTCTGGACGGCGGTGCTGGCAAAGAAACTAGGAAGGACGACCGACTAGTAGCAGCAGGTAAGTTGGTAAGGTACTATGTACCTGGTGCGAGGTGGACAAAAAAGCCTGGGGAGAGACGACTTTGTGAGAGCGGCGTTTTTGTGCGCGGCCAGACAGAGTGGATGGAGTGGATGAGTGGAGTTGGCCAATGTGGTCCGTGAGGCGGGTGGCCCGTGACGAGGTGGCCCAAGCTGGAGGGGAGCTAGTGCGTCAGGGTACCTAAGTGCCCTGTAATTATAGGCAGACTTGCGGGCTTGATTTCAATAGTGGTTATGCGTCGCTGCTATTGAGCGGTTCAGTGCAAATAATGGCTCGATGCGTTGATGGATTAATAGGGGAAGACTAAGATTCGCAGTTGCTGCAAGAAAAAAAGTAAAAGGGTGCGTTAGGGTTATGAACAAGGGGACACGTTTTGGTATTTCGTACATTAAACCCCCATCGTAAACTTAGCGGATGGCTCCGATGGCTTATCAGGGTTGAAGAGGCCAGTGACTGATCTGATGCTGCAGCAGAATGATGGATCGCGTCAACTTGCAGACCAGGCCCGTTGAAAAACGTGTTAAAACCCTTCAACAAAGACAAGTGACCAAAGACACCAGCGAGAGATAATCTAATGAGGGGTATTCGTGAGGTAAAGAATCTCTGGAATGTCTTCTGAAACCTAACTGTCTCTCCTTCTCTCAACCTAAGTTGAAGTCCCTAGCGTCGCGCTCGTGTCTTAGAATTCGGCCGCGAGCGTCCAGGTCCCCGAACCAACCTTTATCACTCCCGCACAACGCGTAGAAAACAAAGCGAGCAGACGAGGGTCCTCTAAACCGGCAGGGATGGCCCAGATGAGGCGGACGAATCGCGGCGAGGCAAGATCCGGAATGACAGCATAGAGCGTACCTCGTGCCTCGTGCCGGTGGCTGCTCGACGTACCGCAAAAGGGACCTAGGTCTGACGCCCCGACATTGGCTGTGGAAAGAGGCACAGGAGGCACGAGAGAGACAAAGCTTCGGGAGGGTTTGCGCCGCGAGAGATGCCCTGCGAAGGCTTGCAGTTGTGGTTGCAGTTGCACTTGCAGGCGGCGTGGTGTGGTGTGGTGTGGCTGCCCATGACTGGCTTCTCACCATGTATCTCCCCGACATGGACCTGTCGAGACCTGAGCCACCCGGCCAGGACCCTTATGCTGCCCTCGTCATGCCGCGGCGACGATCCTGTCGTGGTCATGGCATGGGCGGAAGTTGACTGTGTCCCTGTGTGTGCATCGCCGCGCAGCAAAGCCTTCTACTCCTTCGAAACCATCGCGAAGACTCGGTGGGAGCTGTCTTTTGAGGCGGGAGTTTCACGGCTTAGCACGTGTAGGCGTCGCAGTAGTAGGCCGCACGGGCAGTTGAATCCATGTCCCAGAGTTCCATCCCGTCCGACTGTTATTACTAGGGCCGACCTGCTAGCTGCTCGCAGTGTCGCCGTGTGTGTGAGCTTGGGTGAACTTAGGTGAGCTTGTGTGTCTGTATGGGTATTTCTGTCTGCCCCCCTTAACGGGCTCTTGAGTGTAGCCTCTCGACGGGTACCGGTCTCCCCTCTCGTCCTCGGTGCGCTCGGCGCCACGACCTCGCGTCCCCGCCGACGATCCATTGTTAGCACCGATCCGACCGGCTGGTACTTAACCTTGGGAGGCATTTGGCGCAATTTCTCAAGTCACTCCTGTTTCTTGCCGGCCCCGGCGACTCCATCTTTTCATCGGCGCAGGTCCGGCCGTGCCACTAATCCCAGTGCCCTCTGGCCCTGGCACACCAGTGACCTCCAACCGTAATTACGGCTGACTCGGATTTCACAGCAGGCAGCTCATCATCATCACGGAACCCAGGGCTTCTTTCGTTGCCTGAGGTCATTACATGCATTATAAGCTGCTGCCGTCCCTCGGACCGTGCATTACCAATCGCTGCGGTTGCTGATAAGTAATCCAGGTGCACGTATACAATAACTGCGGTCATCTTGTATTCTGCTTGGTGAGAGTCACGAGACATGCTGCCTCTGCACACGGAGAAGGCAGTGTTTGTCCGACGTCACCAGAAACAGGCTGACGAGGCAACCATGGGATGTCTGCAGATCTGATTGTTGGCAGACGACCATCGTCCGCCGGGGGAGCGATCCGTCGGGGGGCGTAGGGAGAAGATCTTGGGGCTGTTTACAGTACAGTACGTTGCACTATTTTCGTATTCCCGGCTTTTGGTCGAGGCAGATCGGAACCCTTGCTGCGTAGGCCGCCTGAGCTACCTTATTACCGAACAGCACATCGAAGTCATGGATAGCGATATTGGGCATCGAAATAGTCTCGTGATCCCCACGTGAACTTCTACCGCATTTCGACACCGAGCTGAACGGGGGAATCATCCCTAACCCTGGCGAGCCTGGAGAAGTCGAAATTGCCTATTCGGGCCACCGAGATCTCCATGCCACTCCCAGGATGTTCCTCGGTGGCCGGGAAGCATCCGCGCACCAATGAAGGGTAAAATAGACGAATATTCAGCAGGCATTGCTCGCGTGTCTGACTTTCAGCTTCTGGTACTTTACTGTAGCTGTACGTAGTCTTCTAGCCCTGTCGTCGTGGGGGCTGTAAGAGTTCTTCCAAATTCTTGTTTAGTCTTCTATGTTCCTTTCTTTTTCCGGAGAACCTTCGGTCACGGCTTTCAATCCCTTGTGCATGATTGCTCCCGAGTGTCGCCGAGCTTGTCAACTAGTTATGCAAAAATCACTCGATAAAGGCTCGTGTTATTGCGTCAATGTCACGTAGGGCTTTATGCAGCTAGAAAATGTTCTTCGGCAGTCTTTTGCGGGTTTCTGGTCGGCATTTCTCAGATCATGAAGGCCGTAACCCGGAGCCGGAGCCGGAGCCCCACTTCCTTCATCAGGTACCGAGCAGCGATCTCGGCCGGTGCCCGGTCAAGCGGACGGAGTGTCGTGGCCACCGCTGCGAGATCCTAAGTAATTGTACTGCAAGCTATTCTTCTGCAGCACTACGCAGGGACTTGTAAACTGCCAAGACTTCTCGACGTCCCCGAAATGCAACTTATTCGCGTTTCCTCCGTGCTACGTAGACTCAATCGCACCTCTCGATCGGAATTCATTGCCGAGAACCGGAATCCCACGGCCTCACCCCACCAGTTTACGAATCTGTAGGGTAAAGCGGAACCCAAAACTGCCTCAAAGAGGCTCCCCGTCAATCCCGTCAATGGAGCTCCTCTTTCTAATGCGCCCATGGCCAATGAGGTAGATCAAATCATGCCTGTGTCCACCACGATGACGTTGGGTAAGGGGTAGCTGTTCATTACCCCTCAACACATCGGAGAGGTATATCAACTCTACCCCTTCGCATTTGCCTGTGACTTTGATTTCTCTTTCCTTGCAATATTCTTCAACCTCTTCAACCTCAGACCTGACTCAACAGACAGCTTCTCCGCCACACCAATAGCTTTCGGTACGATGTGAACTGGAAGGAAAGAAATATGACACCTCTCGCAATGGATCTGTCAGATCAAGGTAACGTTTAAAAGAACGCATCCGGGTGTTCAACTTGCACTGCTCTGGCTGTCCCTCCTCCCATGGCGCTCCCATCCGCGGCTGGAGACCAGTCAGAGCAGGCAGTTGATCTGAGAAATACCGGCGAACTTGATCTGGATAATACCAGCGAAAGGACATGCTTCTTTGAAATCTTCCCCCTTCCCAGTGTGGTTGGCAAACTAACCCCCGTAGCCTCCCGCTTGATCCGTCATCATGTCGACTGATAAGATCACCTTCCTCACAAACTGGTACAACTAAAAGTCACCTTTAGCTAAAGAGAATCAAGTATTAACCGTGTCAGGCACGCGACGCCTTACCACGCCCCGCTTTACCTGGCTCAGGCCAAGGGATACTTTAAGGATGAAGGCATCAGCGTTGCCATTCTGGAGCCCAATGACCCCAGTGTAAGCTATTTTTGATGTTTCAAACATGGTAAATAAGCACTGACGTTTGTAGGACGTCACTGAGATTATTGGCACCGGAAAAGTCGACCTCGGCTTCAAGGCTATGATCCATACCCTCGCTGTAAGACAATCAAGCCAAAGCAATTAGACTCAACCGCTAAGCAACGTTATTCATAGGCCAAAGCTCGCGACTTCCCAGTCCTTTCCATCGGGAGTCTTCTGGACGAGCCCTTCACCGGTGTCGTCTACCTCAAGTCGTCCGGCATCACTACCGACTTCACCTCCCTCAAGGGCAAGCGCATCGGCTATGTCGGCGAGTTCGGCAAGATCCAGATCGACGAGCTCACCTCCCATTACGGCATGACTCCGGACGACTACACCGCCATCCGCTGCGGCATGAACGTGTCCAAGGCCATCATCAAGGGCGAGATTGACGCCGGCATCGGCTTGGAGAACGTCCAGATGGTAGAGCTCGAGGAGTGGCTCGATGCTCAGGGCCGCCCCAAGTCGGACGTTCAGATGCTTCGCATCGACGAGCTTGCTGAGCTTGGCTGCTGCTGCTTCTGTACGATCCTCTACATCGGCAATGAGACCTTTCTCCAGGAAAACCCGGAGAAGACTAAGGCCTTCCTCCGCGCGGTCAAGAAGGCAACTGACTTCGTCCTCGCCGAGCCCGAAAAGGCCTGGGAGGAGTACGTCGACTTCAAGCCCGTCATGGGCACGGCTCTCAACCGCAAGATCTTCGAGCGTAGCTTCGCCTACTTCTCCAAGGACCTCAAGAACGTCCAGCGCGACTGGGAGAAGGTCACCAAGTACGGCAAGAGGCTCGGCGTCTTGGACGCCAACTTCGTGCCCAACTACACCAACTCGCTCCTTGAGTGGGCGCTGGAGCCCGAGTCCAACGACCCCACGGGCGACCAGAAGCGCATCGCGCAGCTGCAGAAGGACATTGCTGCCAATGGCGGTTTCCAGAGACTTCACTCTGAGGAGATCAAGGCTTAGATCGACTGAGGCTTGACTTTCCAGAGACGCAGTAGGAGTTAGCACGATCGTGCTTAAAGATTGGCGGACGGTTGGGCTACTCGGTTCAGTCCGCTGCCTCATCATACATTCTTGCAGACAGTCTGCAATGTCACTCATTATCTAGATAGCTCCGCAATAAACAGAATGCGCTCAATCTTGCCAAATGTAAGGTGAATGACATGTAGTAATGCTCTCGTGGTATAGCCACTGTGTAAGTCTGCAGCCATTTGCGGAACATCAGTCAAACGCAGATTCAAGTTCCAGCGTTTGGGTATTCTTGCTAAATGAACATATCGCAAACAGCCAGAGCCGAGCGCAACAAATGGATTTTGACATGCAATAAGGTAATACGGGCCAGTAATTCAACTTCTATTTGCTTCACACGTTTCTCTTTATATAAGAAACTTATGTCGAATTTGATTCCGAGTGGTTGGCGGCTGTAGAGCTAATTCAAGGCTTGGAGCAGGAAATGCTGCTTAAAAGTAACCCCAGGAGTGCCTGTGCTGTTTGAACGTTCTTCCCAGAAAGCGCAAGCTGACCCTATGCTGTTTCTACCAGGCGTCCCAGCTTGGTGTAACTTAAATGCATGGCAGCGCTGTATATTTACGAAGTATTGGCTGGCTGACATGCCCAGAAACCCTCTAGTCGTATCTGCTATGGTTTATTATAAGCCTTATCAAGTAATAATGTCAATCAAATACAACGTCCGTTCTGCTCAGGTTCGACCAAGTTGGTTTCTTGAGTCTAACGCACACTTAGACTTATGGGCGAGCCCACCAAGTGCGTTACAATGAAGTAGAGCTTAGAGATCAAGCGAATAACCCCTCCCGTCATATGCCCGACAAATGTATTGTAATTCTATTAGTCTATACCTTATAAGAGGGGTTGAAAAGCGAATGGCCCTTGTTGGCTACACCAGAGTAGCTTGGGAGATAACCGAGAGCGCAAAGTAACTCCGAGTCGATCGACTTGATAGTACTCTGAGTTGAACATTACAAGGCCCTTTTGAGAAGCTTCAGAATCCGAATTACTCTGCTTTTATGGTTATGACAGCTCGTATGACCAACACATGATATATATATCTTGATTAAATCAAGTATCGTACTCTGTTTCGCAACCAGCCAACACCCTCCTGATAAGCCAAAGTCGCAATCAACTCAGCCAGCCCCATATACGCTGTCTCGCAAAGCCTATAATCATGGAGTCTGGGGAATAATATCCTCTGGCTTTGGCTGTGCCAGGAAATCATCGGGTACCTCATCAACAGGCGGGGCCTTGGATCACAGCGTCAGTATCACGGCGGTCACAACAAGAAGTCTACTAAGAGCTCATACCTGAAGCTTCTCGGCCCAGTCTTTTACAGCCTCATAGTTTTTGCACACGTGCCGCGTGTTAAAGTCGGGGAAGGCGATGGGATCCTCTGGGTTGTCCGACGCAACCCAGACTTGACCAAGGACAGAGGTGTCGACGTTGCACATTAGGACTTGTCGGACCGTGTCGAGACAATGCGCTTTTGGTGGTTAATTAGAATGCTTTGTTCTCCCGATAACAGTGTATTTGAAATTACTCACTGACGTGTAGGCGTAAGATGTCCTCCTCGTTCTGGAAGGCGTGCATTTTCATCCCCTTGTAATAATCGTAGTTGAACCATAGTGACTTTCGGACAAGGTTCTGGTGCCAAGTTAGCTGCTGTCACCCGGATTGTCGTTGATTATGGCTCTGCTTACTAGACAGTGGAGGTGGTGCATTCCCTCGACGTTGACGAGAAATCCACCTCCATGCTTCTCGTTTCGCTGTACAAAAGACGGATCGAGACCGCTGGCCAAGCCGTCTTTGTAAGAGATGACGCCAGCCCGAGCTGTTTCGAGTCAGTGTGTGTTAGCAAGACTCAGTAAGAAAGGATACTGGCCATCAACCCCAAGCGCCTCCCATGCTGCGTCAACCTCGGGTGATCCTTTCCGTCGGTAAATGCTCTCATTCATAAAGTTGCCGTCGAATTGTTGGAAGCTGTACTCTATTGATACATCATCGAGTAGTGGTGCTATGAATCGGGTCAATTCAATATACTTGCCTGACAAGCCTATCTGAAACTCTAGCTGCACGGTGACTTACACCACTGGGTGGTACGGGCAGCGCAGTTTTGGTCGAGATTCACTGTTTCGAGTGATATCCAGGCTCCGATCAGGGCTGAGAAGAAGACAGTCCCAACCCAGGCAAAAGCCCAGCCGAAGAACTTGCAACACCCAGCAGTGGACTTTGTCGGTCGATGATGTGAAAAGTCCAAGGACTCGACATCCTCGCGGTTATCCGAGTACTCGGCGCCATCGTCAGAAGAGTGTAGAGGCACTTCCTCTTCTGCCTTGTTGTGCATGATTTCTGTGGGATTCCGAGGTTTTGAATATTAGGAGTGTGATGCAGGGCTGAAGCAGCTACTAGGCACGACTTGCAACTGGATGACACGGGAAAGGAGGAGCTTCAGATGGTGTGAATTGCCGAGAACAAGGATCAAGAGCCAGGATTTTGGTAATCATAATCCTAGAGATGTTTCACAGACGGAGGTGTCTGCAATCCAGTTTCGGGGAATTTGGCTGCATGTCCGGAACTAGGTGGTCAAAGAACGAAGGAGGAGGCTTTCGATAGTCGGCTGCATCGTCAAGCCAAGGGGCGTCGACTAGCTGACGAACAGAGTTGGCGCCAATGCAGCACGCACCCAACGCCCAAAGGGTCCCAACTTTCCACGGATCCCTAGAAGAGGATCCAGAAGCTGAAAATCAGCCAGAGCGGGCACCAATAGTTGCCATTGATGGTGGCAGTGCACAGCCATCACGATGCAAGATGGCGTCTGCAAGATGGCGTCAACGGGGCGGATGAGCTTTGTTTTCGCTGATTATTAGGCCTGAACGAAGCCGGGCGTCTTCAGCTGATGCTCTTCTTGGCGGGGGATGATGTATGAACTAAATGCTGGGGATTTGGATTGAATGCTTGGAATAGGAGGAGTAGTACGATTTGGGCGCGAGTTTATTCGTTATAAAACGGTGTTAACACATGGGTACGAGCTGGAAGTGCAAAGCGCAACGGTGTAAGTGGACAGCCGATGAAGATCTCCGAGCTTCACATACATGTATGTCACCTCTCACCCTCATAAGCCGTTGCCTACGAGACATCCAATTGGGCCAGCACACAATACAACGTATCTTACTAGTAGCGGCGAGTACATGCAAGCTCGCAATGCTTACCCTAAATTCCCTTTGCAGCAGCCCTGAATACGTGGCTGCACTGGAAACGCCTCACAAGTTTGGCTCAGCACTCATCTCACGGAGTGGCCGTCGCCTGAAAAGACGGCGGTTCTAGATGCATCGCACGGCGGGCACTCGTCCTTCTGAGCGTTCAAATTTCGGATTAGAAATTCAAGGTTGAAATCCTGCGTGACTCCCCTACTATCCAAAAGCTCTCTAGTCACAGTAGTCTTAGGGTAGATCATCTGTAGATTGCAGATGAGCGTTGGCAGCATGCCAAGAATGGAAGGCCGGCTAGTGGACTTGTGGACTGGCTCCGTGAGACTGAGACATGGACAGTACTGACTATCAAGTGTGGATGTCGGTGCTCTCGTGGAGTCCTATACGACTTGTATGCGTCTTGTAACTTTGCGTCTTGTAAGCCGCAGTAGGAAAGGAGAGACAAGCCACCAACAAGCTCAATGCCACCTACTTACATAGCATCAGTGCATACAACTATACCAGGATCATGGGTGACGATCGACGTCAAGCAACCAGTGCCGAGCAGAGGCCAAGGATGCAACAGTTCGGCCAGAAGAAGTTGCTGCCTCAAGAGCTTACCCTGTGAAGGTACATTTACCAATGGGACCTCGTGAGGCACTGATCTTCCTCGATTTGCAGTTCTAGACTGGCAATCCTAGACGAGGGCGTTGGTGGCCTGAAGGCTAAAGCAGCTACTAGCGATGCCCCAACCCAAACCTGTCGACGCCATGATTCCGCTCTGAGAGGTATTTGTGATGTAGCTATGTTATTGCGACACAGACGAGATTGGGTATCAGACCGACTGCTTGGTAGCTAGAACCCTGTCATCTCTTCCGCTGTTGATAAAGCTGCGTCTGCCCTCACTCTTCCTCTTCTTTTCCTTTCACCACTCAGCACTCAGCACTCAGCACTCACCTCACCCATCTTACAACTATCTCCTGCCACAGAGCTTCAATCCTCGGGCTCTTCACTTAACAACTCAATCTACTCCTCAAACAACCACCACCAAACTCCATGATGAAGTTCGCCGCCATTGCTCTCCTCGCCGCTGCCGCGCCGGTCATTCTCGCTGCTCCAGCCCCAGCCCCCGTTGCCGTTGCTGAGCCCGGCTACGCCAGTTACGGCTCCTACAAAGGCGCGGGCACCGGTGGCACCAAGGGCTCATATGCCAGCTATGGCGACTACAAAGGAGCCGGCTCTGGCTCAAGCGCCCCTCCCGCCAAGGGCAGTTATGCAAGCTACGGCAGCTACAGTGGTGCTGGATCTAAGGGTGGCTATGGTAGCTACGGCACTTATAAGCGCGCTGGCAAATGGGTCAAGTCGTGGTTCGCGTAAAGGGGGGAAGATGGCATAGGGTATCGAAAGTGGGGAGTAATGAACGGACGATAATGAACGGACGACTCGTACGGCATGGGCGCCAAGTTTGGGAAGGGAACCTAGGTGGCGGAGAAGAGGTTGATGGGCGAGGGAGACGGCACATACACATTCATTTTGCAACAACAACTTGTAGTGCAGTGATAATAATTAAATAATCTAGAAATTCAAATGAGTTTTGTCACCTAATTGCGGCACCAAGAGCTCTGGATGCCTACTTCTCCCTCAGCTAAAGAATGCGTAAACAAAGCGGGAACGTGAGATGATCTTTGATAACTCCCAATGACACTAGCCTGTTTTTATCAAACGTATTGAACTTGCATGAGACGAAGAGAAGCTTGCAAGAGAGTGTGGCACCAAGATGAAATGACAGTAACGTCTCTCGTAAACAAGCTGAGACATGTGAAAGCTAGTAAACAAGCCTCTTTGAAATGGTGTGGGACTAACTGCTTGCCAGAACTTGCTGCTTTGAAGAGGTTGGGGTCGGTATGATATGGCTCCAGGGGAAAATGTCACTGATACCGAGTCAAACAACACTGGGTTGTCACTACCTCAGAAATGTACCACATTTGGGAAAGGTAGAATTTTAGTCGCTGGCGTGAGTTTCTCGCTGGATTTTAAGGAGATCGCCGGGGAATCAAATAGTGTGGCGAGGAACCAAAACAATTGCGTGTGGTTGATTTCGCGAGAAAGGGGGGACGGGAGAGGGGGGGGGGGGGAAGAAGTCGCTAAGTTCGACGGAGCACCACCTCAACAGCGAGGGAAACACTTTTGTAATTGTTACATCAGATAGCTAGGATTTACTATACAATTGCGATGCAATTTTGATCCCATACACAGGCCCTAAAAAACACAAAGGCCTCGCCTCATTTAGCAGCCGGGCACTTACACGAAGGATCAAAGACAGTTGGGCACTCGCAGCAAGTCGGGTTCGTGCTCCACGTAATGTGCGAGCCCCAATTGTAAGCCTGGTTCAGCGTATTCCACTCGGAGAATGCCTTGGTGATCTTGCCGGTGCTGCCATCGAGGAAGACGATGTCGATGCCGTTGGTCCGCCCACTGGGCGTGCCCCCGGGAACCGAGAAGTCGCCCTTCCAGTAGAAGGTGAAGGTATTGCAGCCGTAGGCGACGGGGCCTTTGATGAAGAGATTCGGGTTGTTGGCCGGATAAGTGAACGTGGTGATGAAGTCGGCGAGACTCTTGAAGACCGGGGGGAAATCGTCGGCCTTGGTGGCCCATGTTAGATGTTTTGCAGTCAATGGTGCAAAGATTGGAGGTGGCTTACCACGGCGTGTGCCTTGACTACGTCCTGATGACCGCTCGTCCACCAGGTAGATTGCGAGTAGAGCTTGAAGTTGGTGTCAAAGGTCTTCTTGACCTGTTTGCCGCCATCGGTGATGCCGCTGAAGGCGGCGATGTACTCGGTCAAACTGGCTTCGAGCTTGTTATGGGAGAGGCACGTGTGCTTGTCGTAGGATGGTGGTTTTTCGTATCTGTTTGCCGCCACAGAAAGGGCTGAAGTGAGAAGGAGGAGGAATTTCATAATGTATATGGGTGACAATGTCTGGTGATAGCTCAGATATTGGGCCGGCAATGTTCAGTGGCTGGCTTTGGGAGAAGTATGGCTCAAGGCTATGCATTGCAATAGAGCGAAGGCTCCGGTTACTTATAGCTAGTTGAATCAAATCTTACTTGAGGTTTGACCACGACGAGAAAGACGTTAGTGATGCCACTGGCCAACGCTTTGATGAAGCTCCTGTGGTGAAGTCCTAGCCTCCCTTAATGACATGATGACATCTCAGGTCTAGATCGGGCTGGAGAGCTCCAAGCTCCAAGGTCAATCAAACAGGATGTCGCCAGTGCATGCAGCCTCAAATCACTTCATATCCGTATTGGATAGTGTCAAGATCTCATTCAATAAATGCTCGTCCACAACGCCGTCGACGCTCGAGGCTCATAAGGCCTCGACCAACCTGTCGGTGCCACGCTCAAACACCCTGGACGCCCAGCAGTGCTACGGTGCCCTGATTTGAAGTACCTACTCGGCCTCGACCCAGATTTGAGGCTGGGCGTGGCGTCGTGAGGCACTCAATGGTCGTCGACTCGTGCTGTGGTAGTCCACCACTGAGGTCGTGGTCGTGACAAGCTTCATATCCCTGAACCCTGGCGCCACGCTTGACGCAACCAAGCTTGTTGACTGGCGGGTCCCCTCCCTCCCCGGCACTCGTAAGGCTGCAGAACAAGCGATGCCTCTGCCAATCGACGACGGCCCAGAGAAAGCGGGCACCTATCCCGTACTGTCGGGGCGGACGCTAGATGGTGAAGCTAGCGACCATGTGCATTTGGGGGAGTGTTGGTTCCATGTCCTCGGTTTGTTTGGTGGACTAGCACTTCAGCTGATCGACGGGAAGCTCTAGCACCACGTAGAGACACCGGCTCGGCACTGAATTGCCGTTGGGGTTGGCGTCTTAAGCGGGAGCCAGTGGATTTGGTCTCTTCATGGTGCGGAATTGAGAGGCAGAGGGAGGATGTTGGCGATGAGTTAGTTGAGACCCCTGATTCTTTGGTTCCGCGTTCTCGCTTATGCTTACTTCAATGGTACATTAGCATCTTGCGGCTACGGTAGCCGTCGCATTTTAACGAGCCATGTACTATCCGATTGGTCTTCAAGTCTTGCCTTCACACTCAATTCTTGTTGTTGCTGCAGCAAGTTGCTGGCCCTAGACTTCTAGCCAGGTCCCTGTAGAAGGAGATCAAGAGCAGATCCTGGACACAATCTCTTACCCGGTCGCTGGAACTTGGAGAATGGCTTTCCCGATTGGGTCACCATTGCGATTCACCAACGTCTTCATGCATGAGGTACTCTAAAAGTCGTAAGTCTCAGTACCTTAGGAAGCCGTGCTGGCCATGTACATATCAATTGACTCGATGAACAGGAGGTTTAGAGAACAATTTTTTGGGAGACAATGTCTTGCTTTAAATCCCTTAATCAGAGCATACGCCCGCAAGTCCGCAACAATGCTAACGTCCACTCGCCGACGTGTAGTCGTGAATTTTCAATTTTATCTTAAGACTCGGACAAAAGATGTAAAAAGTCTGGCTTCAGGTCCAATGCCACTAGAGAAGTCATCTCCACCGTTTGTGTACAGCCCAAGATGCTGTCGATAGTTCAGACAGCCACCTTTGAGAATGTTAGCAGTTATCGCGACCGAGAGCCAAAGCACCTGGGATCAGCGAAGAAGAAAAGGGGGTATTCGAAGTGATGTCATAATTTGGGGATGGATGGACAGGAAAGCCAACGTCGGCTCTGTGACGCTCGTGTAGACGTTCGATAGGGTTTCCCAGTACAAAATTTCCACCAAGCCTCTCAAGTTCTGGGTTACTGAACTACCTAATATCATATTATGAGGGTTAAAATTTTGCACTTTTTTTGGTTTCTCTCCCCTGTAAATATGGATGCTGAAGCCACAGCTGTATTATTGTAATATGTATTAGACAAGCAATTCGAGGCACTCGGACAAGCCAGATGGGACAGGACTCATAGTCACGAGGCTTTATTCAAATTGTTCACACTGAACCGCTGATTCTCATAATGATTAACACGGATTTTCAGTTCGAGCTTGCTAAACTGGAATCGCCCATTGAACTTAGTCCCAGGCGTTCCTCTCTGTAGAACCTACGGTGCTGTTGGGAGCATGGTGTTGAATTCCAGGGCACAGCGCCACAGCCTCAGTAAAATATATTTTGCGCAGGATGACATGGGACCAAATGCACTAATTCTTGCAGAACAATAAATTACAGATAGTCTCCGTTCACCCTGGAATTTTGAATAGTGATTCCCTGGTAGATAGGTCTTTGTTAGTGTAAGTCTGGGAGGTGAAGTGCTGCGCAATGTTGACGAGAGTGACGGGGAGTGCCGATACCCACCCACTCATCTGTAACTACAATGCGAAGGACACATCCAACTTCTAAACGTATACCCGTAAAGTGTCAATCTATTTGATAACAACAGCTATTACCGTACATCTGTAAAATTATATTCGGACTCCTGATGAATCCTCACACATGTTGCTTAACTCCGAGGCTTGGTATAACCCAAAACAGATTAGCGGATTGAATGACCAAAAATCGTAAATCACCAAGCCCACAACATGCATCTGCACGTTGATGCGCCACAACACCAAGCCCGCAGCGCCCCCTGTATCGTCACCCCCAATCGACAAACCGCATGGCGCATCACCATAAACCATGGACGAGCGTCTTGCGTATCGGCCTCGCTGCTCTATCCTGGGCTTCCCTGGTGCGCGCCGGTGACGTCGCCTACGTGCCCTGGAACGTGAGCGCCGTGCTCGACTTTCCGCCGACCATTGCGGCGGGCAAAGACACGACGGTGCACATGAACTTCTCCAATAGTGTTAAAGCAGTCTACGAACACCAATTCATGGAGATTTATGCGTATGCGTGGCCAAGGGTTGTGACTGAGGATGACCCAACGTCGTCATGGCCCGACCTTTACTGTGAGTGGGAATCTCACTTCGTCAACTCATCTCATCAAGTCTCCGTGAATCCTAACACTTTGCCCGGTGCACTTTTGATCTCGCTTTCCTCAACTTCATTACTTCTCCACTCAAAACCCCTTCTTCCCAGTAAACCATCCATACTAATTGCAACCGCAGGCGTCCTCGAAGAATGCGTCGCCACCAGCCTCAGCACTTTTGTCGTCAACGTCCCCGCCGATGCATTCCCGAGTGGGCGCATGAAAGTCTCCTACACGCTCTCCCGCTCCGATCTCGTCGGATGGTCCACATGGGGTGACCAGTCCACCCTCTTCAACCTCACCGACGGCGAGGCCGCCCTCTCGCCATGGGAAGTCAAGCAGGGCTGGGGCGCCGTGAGCCACTGGACCACCCGCCTCCCCTGCTCGTCGGTGCCGTGCGCGAGGAGCTGCATCGAGCAGTATCTGGATATCGATAAGCCCACCTACACGCAACCGAAGAAGGCCGAATTCTCCACTTGTGTCCAGAGCTGTAAGGGGATACGTGACATCGGAGACTATAGCAGCCAGAATTGTGTCATGGTTGACGAGACGGCGGGCGCGAAATCAACGGCGACGGATGAGGCGGTTGCATCTTCCACCGCAAGTGCAACTTCTAGCACGGCATCGCCGACGGGAGCTGGACCCGGAGAGCGGATAGAGAGGGCCCGAATCATCGCGGTAGTCCTTGTCGTCGGCGTAACTGCTATGTGGGCAATGTTCTTTTAATCATCAAAAGAAGGATCAGGCTTGCTGTCAAATGAATAGATGAGTACCTTATACATATCAACATTATATATATATACGCTTTGGGCCCACGCCCTACTCCATACAATATACTCTACAGCCGACTCACCGTCTTGGGCTCATCATCCAAAAAGTCATTCACTAATCTTGAGAACTCAATCGCGTATTGATACAAAAAGGCATGCCCGGCATCGGGGTACAGATGCAGCTGGGCATCCGCCTTGCTGAGCTTCTTCCACATCAAGATGCTGTTTTCCGTCGGCAATAGCAGGTCGTCGTTTCCTAAGATGAGCATGAGCAAACAGGTCCTAAAGGCACATTGCACTCTGGAGGTCCATACCGTTCGCTATCAACACTGGCATCCGGAGCTCATCGAACCGGTCATATGACGCATCCTTCGCTTGCTTTGGGTCCATGAACTTGACAAACGCGATTCCCTGCCTCCTTGCGTTCGCCGGGTCTACATGGTCAGACCTATCGCTACGAGCATGCGTTATCCTCTCCCATGCGGCCGCGCCAGCCGCCTGGCTTTGCTTTGACGTAGTGAAAAACGAGCTGATGAACGCGGCTCGGTGCTCTTCCTCTGTTGAAGCTGCTTTGAGCCTGTTGAACGGCCCGATCGGCGCCGTCGTCACCCCTTGGCCAGAGCTGGGGATCGTCCCGCAGAGGATCAGCCGGCGAACGAGCCCCGGCGCGTTGAGCGCGAGAATCTGCGCGACGCAGCCACCCATAGAGTAGCCAAGTAAATCAATCTGCTTGATGCCCAGGGCTTGCAGCACGGCGAGATAGTGGTGCGCCCAGCCAGCGAAGGTTGTGGGGACTTCGCCCCCAGACCGGCCAACGCCCGCGTTGTCGATGAAAATGACGGGGCGCCTTGCAGCGAGAGGGTTTACCAAGGCCGGATCCCAATGGTCCATTGTGCCGCTGGATGAGTCAGTATTCGCGATGGACGCTCAGGGAGATGGGGGTTTTGCTCACCGGAAGCCCATGAGCATGACGAGGGGGACGCCATGCTTCGGGCCGAGGTGTCGGTACGCGAATCTGATGCCGGCGACTGTGATGAATTGGTCTTGTGCAGTTTCGTAGGTTGCCATTTTGGAGCTTTGATTGTGACTTTTACCGGCTGAGTTTTACTTATGATGGGTAGGTATAAATTATGATGTTGAAGAGTCGTTGACCAGCCGAGGTTTGGCTGTTACAAAAGGTGACATAATGTTAAGGAGGGGTGTTGTTGTTTCCCCAGGTTGAAACCCTCTCCGCATCCCCGCACTTTAAACCTCCGCAGACGATGTTTTAAAGTCGCTTAACCGAACCAACTCTAAATATTACTCTAAATGGTACGAGACACGTTCGACTGCTTGCCTTTGGTATCATTTAATGCCATGTCGCGACTGTATGTGGATGAGACTGAACCCTAAGTAGGCTGACAAAAGCAGTAATTGTAATTGTAAGTCAATTATGATACGTATCTATAAGCAGCTTTTCAAACCCCCAATTAGAAGGGCAACCTGTCATACGGGAGCAAACGCATCGGCTCCATTATTGCCAAAGTCTAACGTCAAAGTCATCTCACAATATCGACTCAGACTACTCCCATTCGCCTAGTGAACAAATCGAAAGTCCAATCTCTTCATTCCTTCATCCGTGGAGTTCAAGACGTAATCCTCCTGCTGCTCCTTGGTCAGGGCATTCCACTTCTCCTCGCGGATCTTATTTCGCCAGATGTAGAACGCCTTTACGACGTAGAACAGAAAGACGTTTCCGACCGTGATACCGAGCAGGATCTTGTTGCCCCGGCGGTATAGCGGCTTGTCGTCGTCTCGGTAGATGTTGGACGCGGTGATGTTGCCCGTCTGCACGAACATGTTGTACAATGCGGCGCTGATGGCTCGCGTCCGCACACTGTTGCTGTTCTTGGCGTTCCAGCCGACGAGGATGGCGTGGCAGTAAGGGTAGCTGAGCAGCCCGGTGATGAGGGCGTAACGGATCCATGGGGAAATGTCGGCGGGGAGAACCACAAGGGCTAGGATCCAGGGGAAGATCCAGATGTTGGAGACGGATGATAGGATGGAGCGTTCCTTCCACTTCTCCGAGACCCAGGTGATGATAATTAGATTCACAGCGTAGAGGAACTGCGACGGTATAGCGAGGAGGTTGGCTTCGAAGACAGAGAAGCCAATTTGGCGCAGGATGAAAGAAAGATAGGTGTTGAGCGGAGAGGGAGGGATATAAGCAAGGAGCCCAATAACATAGAGCGGCCACTGCTCCCAGTCCTGGATCGCCTTCCACAGCTTTGCAAGGTTGACAGCTTGTCTGCAAAGGAGTCAGTGAATGGTTTGTGAGTTTCATAGCGGCTGACTGCTCACCTGTTGTTCATATCTCCCTTGCTCGGGTCGTCGCGTAGAAGTCTGTTCACCATGATATACTCTTCTCGATCGTTGAACCAGCCTTTCTTGCCACGGAACCAGTTCTTGGTTTGACACGGTCCTGGGGGCATGATGCCCCACGAGAACACGCCGATTATAAAGGTAGCGATAGCCTCAATGAGGAAACTGTTTAAAAGAAGTGTGAGTAAAGAGATACCGTTTAAGAAGATAGCCGAGTATGATACTTACAGCCATCGCCAACCTCCCCAGCCGGCAATACCTCTCATCTGAAGAACACCAGCAGCAACCAGCGAGCCTACAATATTGCAAGTGCTGAGGGCAGTCCAAAAGAAGGCTAATCGCATAGGCAACTCATTCGACTTGTAGAAGTAGGATAGCCAAAGCACAATATCACTGTAAACTATCAATAAGAGTCTCACGGATTTGATGTAAGGGCTCTCAAAGCTTACGGGATGAAGCCTCCCATGAAAAGACCCAACAGGGCCTTGACGGCGTAGAAGCTCGATTTGTTGTGAATAAAGGCTTGGGATCCCGCAACAAGGGACCAGCAGCAGATGATGGTAGGAATCCATCTGTCTGCACCAAGCTTCTTACTGATGAGACCGCTAGGTAGTTCAGCAGCGAGAAAGCAAACAAGGAAGATCTGACATTGTGTGTTAGTCAATTGTGGATACACGAGGTTGGACAATGCGACTCACAGTCTGGCCGTAATTGAAGTCGTTTGTGGTCATGCCAAGTTCCGGCAACTTTATCATTGTGTTAGCTAGAGGAAAACAGTACTAAGTCATCTGAAACTTGCCATATTGTCGGAGATAGCGCGATTGATGTTTCGACGGTGAAAGTCCAATGCGAGGAACATGATCCAGGCCCAAAAGGTAATGCGGAAATCGATCTAAAGCAGAGCACCAATCAGTCAGTGACGGTACCTGGGATGTATTTACTTCATTCCGGTTTACCTTTCTCACAACTCTCTTCTCCTCCTCTGCCGTCCATGTGATAGACGGGTCGAAGCGATGGCGGTTCTCGTAACCGGCCTTTTCGTAGATCTTGCGCCAGTAATCGGCAACAGCAGGATCTGAGAAGACATGATCGTCTGCAGAGGAAGCGGACTCATGACCGCTATCGTTGAGATCTGAGGTAGTGTTGGATGACTGTTCTTGAATGACAACCTCCTTATTCCCTTTGAGGATACTGTTGTCCGCCATGTTGACGACTAGGGAGAAGCTTTGCGTGACTGGGGGGGCCGCGGAGATGTCTGCGAGCTCTGGATCGCATGCCGGAATGAGGCACGGAGGGTTGCACCAGCTGCATTATAAAGAGTCCATCTTGCACTTCCATGGTTCGTGGTCTGCCGACGCACGTCCCGAGCCCTTGGATTCAGTTCGTCGGCCTCGTTGGTGAAGAGCCTATGTCGCGATGGACATTGGCGATGGCCTCAGACTTGGCGTCACGGATTTGTGACAAGATGTCCTGCTTATCTATGGTGTGATAATGCCCAGAAGAGGTCGGGTAACGGTCGAGATGGAGAATCATAGGATATACTCGCCTGTGCATTGAACTCCCGACGTCCTGTCCGCGTGGGATGAACGAGGATGGTAAAGGATAAACGGGGGATAGCCAATAACAGAGTCGATGATTGTCGCACGCCCGCCGCTCTGTTGGTCTCGACCTTGCAAGAGTATGGGGGTCCCTGGGTTGATGTCGAAGGTTCATCGCTGAAGCAATATTTGGACGGGCGACATTCCGTAAAAGGAGCCTGAGCCTGGATGATGTCCTAGAGATCAACCTTGATCGACCCAATCGTCGAGGACTCCGACCGAGATGCCGGTCTTGAGGTTGCGTTCTCATGTCTCGGGAGTCGCTGACCGCATATAGTGTTGTTTTGCGTGCTCTGGGGCGTTGTCTGGGGTTGCGCCGAGTCTCTTTGTGGTCGGGACAGTGTCCGCGATGGAGAGCCTCCCTGCTCGAACCGAGTAATAGACTCCGAGATGTCTTCCGAACGAGATATCGCGAAACTTGTTGAAAGACTCTTTGACGTCCTCAATTTCGACGGGTCTCAAGTCGTTGGTGATCTCCCGAACTGAGCCGTTGCGTGACGGCGCCCTAGTGATTGCGACACCATCTTTCACCTCGAGCACGACGTGATGGCGCCATCACCCAAGAGTCCCACCCGCGAAACACTTGAGGAAGTTCCAGAAATGACGAAAGTCGGCTACCCGTAGCCAAGATTGCCTAACGGCACTTGCAAAGTCGCATCTCCTATTGCGTGATCCGCTCCGCTATGTCGACTTCCCAGCGATCATCACCACGCAGCCAACGTCAGCGCAAGAAGCCGCGCAGACCACGCAGCACCGCCGCGGTCGCATCGAAGCCGACTCTTCCCCTCATTGCTTTTGCGCATTTCTGCGCACGCTGAGGAATCACGGTGCCAGTGCCGGTGCCTGCGACAGTATACCCGGGCGTCGGAGTCTCTAAGATTGTGTAATCATGCTCCCCCGCGGTTGGGAATCGGCAATGTCAGATCTCGAGTCCGACGTCCGAGATCAAGAGATATAAAAGAGCCCTCTTGTATCACCCCCAGTCGATCTGCGACCAGATATCTCTATTCCCCAGACCCAATATACCATAGTATTGTAGCCTTTCTCGGAAACATATCATCCAAAATGGCCCCCTCCGCAACCGAGATCGTGACCAACTTGACGAGCGATACCGCCAAGTTGAAGCTCTACCCTGGCGGGGTTGACGGAGTATACAAGGAGATCTCTCCCGTCACTTACAAGAAGGATGTCGAGGAGAACGGCACCGATGGCTTCGAGGCTGCCAAGGTCAGTGATGACTCGTTTCTAAACTTCACACAACCGCAGGGACTTACACTCGCTTCCAGTACCCTCACTACCTTCCCACCTGGAACAAGGACCAGACGTATCCCCCTCTCGTCCCCTTTGAGCACTACGAGCACGGCAAAGACGCCGACCCGAGCTTCCCGAACCTCCTCCCGTCGACAGCCAAGGTTACAGACCTAACACCCACTATCGGCACCGAGGTACAGGACATCCAGCTCAGCACCCTCAGCGACGCGGGCAAGGACGAGCTGGCGCGGTACGTGGCCGAACGCAAGGTCGTGGCATTCCGCAATCAGGACTTCGCCGACCTCCCCATCGCCGATGCCCTCAAGTTCGGCGGCTACTTCGGCCGCCACCACATCCACCCGACGTCGGGCTCGCCCGAGGGCTACCCGGAGATCCATCTCGTCCATCGCGGCGCCGGTGACAAGTCGCACGAAACCTTCTTCCAGAACCGCACGAGCTCCGTCGCTTGGCACTCGGATATCACGTACGAGCAGCAGCCGCCTGGTACGACCTTTCTGTACATCCTAGACGTACCCGAGACGGGAGGCGACACCCTGTTCGCCAACACGGTTGAGGCGTACGAGCGTCTATCGCCCAACTTCCAAAAGCTGCTGCACGGCCTCTCGGCTACGCACTCTGGCATCGAGCAGGTCAACTCGAGTGTAAAGAAGGGCAGCATCAAGCGCCGCGAGCCGGTCGTCAACGTCCACCCCATCATCAGGACACATCCCGTGACGGGAGAGAAGTCTCTCTACGTAAACCCTCAGTGTAAGCCTCTTCCTCCCACGGGTCCACCGGGCACTTTCTCTAACTTGAACCAGTCACGCGCGACATCGTGGGCCTAAAGAAGGAAGAGTCCGACGCCATCCTCGGCTTCCTGTACCAGCACATCGCGTGGGGCGCCGACTTCCACGCTCGCGTCAAGTGGGAGAAGGGCACCGTCGTGGTGTGGGATAACCGGGTTGTTCAACACACTGCGCTGGTGGACTGGAAGTCTGGACAGCGCAGGCATCTTGCGCGGATCACGCCGCAGGCCGAGAAGCCGTATGAGACGCCCTTCGAGGGCTAGATGTGTAAGATTGATGTTACTTAGTTGAGTACGGTTTGTAAAGTGGCGTTTGCCTTGCTGGTGTAGGCCCGATAGCAAGATGAAGTAGAATGAATTATGAGACACCATTTGAAAGACTCCATCGCAATAGCAAGTGAATGCGTGATTACATGTACCATCCATGGACGCGAGAAGGGAAGACTCCTATGATTGGTTAGCTCTGGGCCAACCAAACTGCTCTTGGGGTATCACCTATTAAAACTCCATGAACCGTCTGTGTTCATGATGTTCGTAATGTTGCTACAGGTATTTAGACCCGGTAAATGCAGGCCATTTATGTTCTTACTAAACCAATGTCACCAAGGCAATATTGCCAGCCTTAGTTATGTCCTTGTCCCATTTCCATATTCCCAAACACCTGGCCCGGAACCAACCCAACCGCGTATGCTGTGCCATACTCAGAACACTCCTTTTAACCAACAAACCGTGAAACCCGGCGATTTTAAGTACAACGCAGCCTTTTCAACCAGTATTACCAGAAGCCATGTGGTGAGCAAGCATGCCCCCCAACACCACGATCCCAGCTGTTTCGGCATTGGAGTCTCCTTTCCACACGCCCCAGCCAAGTACGCAGACGGCAACCAGCTCTGCCACGCTCAACAAAGCTTCCACGTACTTTGCCCTACTAGGAGCCTGCCCGTCTTTTATATCGCTGCTCATGTCGCCCATGACACGCAGAGCGATGGTTCCTGCGGCAGAAAGAAACGCGAGTTGCATCTCTCTGCCAAAGGGAATTGCAACGTAGCTGGTCAGCAGCCACAGAATAAGGATGAGAGCGAGAATGATGGCTTCCACCGCCATAGGGCTGGGAGAGTCGCGATCGAGGCCCGTCCTTGCGGAAGATTTCGTTCTCAATGATGATCTGCCAGGGCCTTGCGCTGACTGATCACGATCCTGGCCCAGACTAAAGCTCTGGCCAAGTATATCGGCCAACGAATCTGCCTCGTCCCTTTCTCTCTCTGGCGCGAAGAACTTGGGTTGTTTGAAAGAGACTTGACTGGTCTCCTCGCCACTAGCCTCCTGTTGTTTACTTTGCGTTCCCCTAAAGAAAGGATTCTCCCTTGGCGCGGGCTTGCTCCTCAACACCGGCATGATTGGATTCCGCAACCGCTGTGCTGGATTTACCGGTGCTGGTGGAACCTTGTACCAGAATGGGCTTCCCTCATGGTCGACTGGAGCTGCGCCAAAAGGGCGCGTTGGGCCGTTAGAGGCAAGGGGATCAGCAAATGCCCGATGCTGTGATTGTTGGGATTGGGTAGGAGCCCAATCCATTTCCTCCGAGTACTGAACCTCTTGCGTATCCTGCAGATTTGACGAAGAGATGCTGAGACTGTTCAGTTGGAGTTGAGCGCCCGAAGTCCTGAGAGGGTTGGGCGGTGGATACGGAGGTGGTAAGCTGTTGACAAGCGGCCGAGGGAAAGCATCTTTTTGTCTTGTCGGCGTCGGTGAGTCCAGTGCCTCATTCAGTAAATCTGAAAACGTTTTCGTGTCTTCTTCCTTCTTCCTTGGTAGTTTAGTTGGCTTCGGGGATGTAGGCGCACTAGGCCCGAACAGAGGCGTAGTATCTATCCTGATGGATCTTCTTGCCAAGGTATATATCTATACAGAACTGGTTAAACATTTCCCGACTACGCAGCCAAAGGAACCGGGACAACTTACTAAGTTCATGACAGTTGCCATGACCAGGTGCGCAGTCAGTTGAGCATTTCTCGACTGGCCCTTGCCTCCGTCCATCTCGAGCACCCGACGAAATAGGAATCTGAAAAATATGATGAGCCCCTGAAAGGAGTACCACTGCGTGAAGCCGAGAAGATGCCTTGTGAATCCGCGGCTGACTTGCACGAACTGAGGATTCCACCAAGCAGACAAGATACTGGAGCTAATAGCTCCCTTCATCAAGGTGTCCGCCGGAGGCAGCAAGGCGACGATCCATGCCAAACTTGAAGAGGCCAATTTCTGCCAACTCGTGTCGTCCGGATCGTACATGCCCTCGTCTCCGTGTTCAAGCACGGCAGAAATATTCTTCAGATGCCATAGCATCTGCATCAGCAAGCCCCCCCACCACAACCCCCTCCCCAGAGCGTTCACCCAATCTACCACCGATGTCTTTCTAGGGTCGATCCTCTTGCCTCTGGTCCTCTCCATCATGCGGCGCAAATGGTCCGTCTTGGCAGTGTATCCAGCCTGGATTATCTGCTCCTCCACTCGGCTGGCGCATTCGTCGCAGACCTGCGGGTACCGCTCTTCAAGACTTTTTCGATATCGGTAATAGTTGCGCTCGAGCTCGGGGTAGTCGGGGTGCGAAGTATCATCGGGGAGGTATTGTGCCAGTGACGCAGTGAAGAGGCGCTGGTTTTTCAGACATGTTGAACAGAAGATGCTGTGTTGTGCGGAGTTGGGAGCAGGTGGTTGTTGAAGAGCATAGTGGGTTGCTGGAGCTTCACGTTCGGTGGCAACAGGAGGGTCTGTAATGTCGCCGCTCTGCACATCAGTCAGTTACTTGTTGGCTTGTTGCAGCGTAGTTGCCAGTAAGTTCGTACCTCGTCTAGATAATTTGTCGCATCGCAGTACAGACAGAGGAACTCGCGGGTAACCCCGTCGTACCTGGTATTGGACCGCTTGCCGCAATAAAAGCATGTCAAATACTTCGTTCCTCGTAGCCGTGGCATCTTTCCGTCATGACCCAACGCCAGAAACAAGGAGATGGAAAGCAAAGAACACGAAGACGTGGGCCAGCCCGCACTGTTGATTAGCAGTTCCTGTAGTCTACGCTTGAAGATGGTGGGATGAAAGTCAACAGCGCTACGGATAGAACATGCGTGGATCTGGGGATTCTGCCGGGCGGTCGCATCGGACTTTTCCAGGTCCTTGTCGGGTGGTGTTCCACGGCCCTGGGCCACTTAGCGGGCGGTGGGGCGCTCTACGGCAGGGGGAGAGCGCTATCGCTCCAGGGGACTGTGGGACGTCACCGCCGTGTCGCGTGTGTCGCATCATGAGCCTCAAACTCCATGCATCGCGTCCATGCCCGTGGATGCAATGTCCCACCCACATGCACCATCTCCAGGGATAAACCATTTACACAGTACCGCAAACCACATCGCCATCTCCTCAAACCAGCCCCAGAGCCCGCCAAGCTCCCTCCAAGATGCCGCCATCATGACCACGCCCCCAGCGTCAACACCAATCGCACCCTTTCTCCCGCCCTTTCACCTCACTATCCGCTTCTCCAACTCGCTCCACGACATCGATCTTGATATCCCCTCGCCGCAGTCTACTACCGTCCTCTCCCTCAAGTCCATCCTCCGCACTCGCCTCGCCACCCGCAACCGTCTTCGCCTCATCCACCAGGGACGCCTGCTCCCCGACTCGTCCGCCCTCAGCTCAGTCCTCAAACCACTCCCGCCGCCGCCGCCACACGATGATCCCAAGGGCAAAGGCAAGGCCGTCGAGGGCGCGCCCCTGGCGAGGGTATATGTGAACTGCTCTATCGGCGATGAGCTGACGGATGAGGAGCTGGCGGCCGAGGAGGCGGGGGCCAAGAACCCGCCAGAGGACACGGGACGGGGGGCGTCTAAGCCAACGACATCGACACGGCCTCGTCCAAAGGGGTTCGATCGGCTGCTTAGCTCGGGCTTCACCTCCTCGGAGGTCGCGACTCTTCGGACACAGTTCACCTCGATTCACACCGCGCGCTATACCCCAGATGCTATGCCTTCGCCAACTACATTGCGCAATCTCGAGGACGACTGGATTGACAACAATGCCGGCGGGATTCCCTCAGAGAGTAATCCGCTCGAGGACGAGTATAGTGGCATGGCGACGATACTAGACATCCTGTTTCGTGCCATGATGGTGGGGTTCTTCTTCCCGCTCGGCAGTCTGACGTGGTTGATGCGTGAAGAGGGCATATGGTCTAAGAGGTGGCAGATATTTGTTGGGTTCGGCGTTGTGTTTAGCTTGACGGTTGGCTTCATTATGCAAATATCGGGTGACAGGACATGAGCCATGACCCCATGGGAAGACGGCGAATTAAGTAAACGATGTATCAACAAGGGGAGTTTTCTGGAAGGGTGTTTCGGGCGTTTAGAAATTAAGACATCACACCCAGCGATATCACAGACATTCATAGATTCCATTAGCAGCTAAGATGGTCTTCGAAGCACCAGAGAAACAAGTTTTATGCGGCCTTTCCTGACACGCCGAAACTCCCCAACCTTGAGATGGTATAGAAAACGATAGCTCATGCAAAAGCCCCCTAGCGTGTGATGGTTCCATGTCAAACCTACTCAACCGCTGCTCCTTTTTTTCTTCTATCGCTGCTCAGGACCAATGCTCTATAGATACAAGCTCTGAGCAGCCACAATGTCCCGGCGGATCTTCGACAGACTTTCCTCAAACTTCTTCGTTAGATCTTCGTTACCCATGACCTTGGCGGCCTGGGCCATTTGCCGCAGCAGCTCTTCCAGCCGGCGGAAAAGACGAATGAGCGAACCCTCGTAAACATTGGTCATTTTGCTGTTGAATGTTAAACAAATGTCGGATTTCTAGGTGCGTTGGAATAGGGAGATAAACTTACCAGATCTCGATGAACGGTCGTCCTTGAGCCCAAACATAGACCGTTTCCATCAGTTGCCACTTGAGTTTCTGCACATACTCCTCTTCGTTCATGTCAAGCTTGCACTCTTGGCTGACCTTGGCGATAATTCGTGCCTTGGCCTGAACCTCGCGCAACGGCTTCTGCAAGTCCTCCTTGAGGGCGGCCGTCTCAACCTTCTCATCAAAGATGAAGCAGCTCAGGACAGCCGCAATCGTCTCAGGTGTCAATTCGTTGAAGAAGCGGTCAAACAGCAGCTCGGACAGGAGAAGCTCGTGACCTTCAGTAGATGAGATCTCACAGGCGACACGAGCCTTGAGCTGCACCACTTCAGCGTCGTTGATGAACCCCAGGCGACGCAGGACTCGCTTGCGCGACTTGAGCTCGTCCATCTGAGCGATAGTATGGGCCTTGGCAATGGCCTTCTTCTTGTCCTTGACGACTTCGGTAAGCTGTACCTTGGCATAGTATTGGTCCCAGAGCGACGGCAAGAGAGGAGAGAGATGAAGCGGGTTGGCCAACAACCGGGACTCGAGGACCTCGATTTTTCGTAGTAGCTGCTTGAAGGATTCATCCGTAATCTCCATGTTCTCCAATGGGTCAAGAACAGGTACGCCGTCAGGAAAACGGCGTATGACCTCTTGGAGGGATCGCCGCAACTGCGTCTTGTCCTTTTGAGTCTTAAGACCATCCGCAGGCAGGAAGAGGCGGAGCTGGCTCATCGCTTTGACGCATGTCAGCAAGCAAGGCACAACCTCGTAGATCGTGTCGCTATCTTCGTCTTCATCATCGTCTTCGTCAAATTCATTCTTGATGCGAGGTTGTGACGGTACCAAGCCTGGGGGCATTTCGCCAGTCGGTTGGCCAGGGGCAATCTCAGCGCTGGACCTGGAAACGGGAAGCAGGACTTCGACGATCCGTGACTCCTGTGGGATGGGCTCTGGTTCCCCGAGTTTGGGCGCCCTTCGCCCATAACTGTCAACGACCACTCCCCAACCAAAGTCAACCCCGCCACCCGTCAAGGTGTTAAGAGATTCCTTCGGATTGAAGATCTGCACCAGCCGGCCAGGTTGGAGGAAGTCCCTGCTGTAAGTAGGGTGCTGAATGACAGCTCGCATATCCTTCGTGTAGGTGTTGAGGTTCGATCGGATTTGATAGTAGTCCTTGATGGTGGCCTCATCGGGAATACTCGTAGCATCTCGCTCTTGCTGAAGAGACATCAACTCCTTCTCAAGAGACGGGACGCTAGCCGCATTCTGAAACTGGTGGAAACATCTCTCCAGCATGTATTCAGGCGAAATCGCCTCGATTCTCAGCAAGTTCAGAATCATGTTGTATCCCAAGTAGAAAGCCGAGTTCAGCCGATCTTGGCTACCGGTGACAATCTCCTTGGCAGTTTCGGGCTCGAGCTTGTCATCGATCATCATGATGACAATACCTCTGGCATCCAAACCACGACGTCCAGCACGTCCAGCCATCTGAATGTACTCGGATGAAGTAAGCGGTCGTCGTTTAACACCATCCCATTTGGTAACCTGAGAGAAGACGACCGTCTTTGCGGGCATGTTGAGACCAATGGAGAATGTCTCCGTTGCAAAGAGAACCTTGATCAACGATTCTTGAAACAGAATCTCGATCGTTTCCTTCAGAATGGGCAGTAAACCGGAGTGATGAACACCAATACCTCGCTCCAACAAGGGCAAAAGGTTTGAGATCTGAGGCAGATCGCGATCTTGTTCTGACAGACTCTCAATCGCACTTTTGAAGACCTTGTTTACCATGGCCTTTTCAGAATCATCGTTGAAGCTGAGTCCCGAGATGTTCAGGGCCATGTTCTCACACTCGCGTTTGCTGAAGTTGAAGACAATAACCGGGTTGAACTTCTTCTTAATGGTCATACGGATAATCTTAGTGATATCCGCACCACCATCCGCACCGCCCTTGTTAATCTTCTTGTTCTTGCCCTTGCCCTTCATCTTCGCATTGGGATCCGCCGGGTCGGCGCCCTTCTTCTCCTCCACCTCCTGCATAACCAGGTTGAAGTTTTGCTCATTGAAGTTGCTCTTCTCGTCCACCACCAGCCGTGCACCGGTACCACCTGAAGGGAAGAAGTAGTTTTGAAGAGGCGTGGGTCGGAAATCCGTGTAGACGACATGACAGGCTTGGTGATGGATCTTGGCGATCCACTCCGCGAATTGGAAGGCGTTAGGGATGGTGGCTGACAGAAAGACGTATCGGACCTTGTCTGGCAACATGATGATTGTCTCCTCCCATACCACACCTCGAATCTTATCTCGCATGTAATGAATCTCATCGAAAACCACCCAAGCGACTTCTCGCATGATCTCGGAACCGCGGTACAGCATCGATCGCAAAATCTCCGTCGTCATAACCAGACAACTAGCGGTAGGATTGATGGTCACATCACCCGTCATCAAGCCCACATCTCCAAAGATGGCCTCAAAGTCTCGATACTTTTGGTTACTTAGTGCCTTGATGGGACTTGTGTAGATGACCCTTTGGTTACGCTTGAGACATTGTGCGACTGCGTACTCGGCAACGACTGTCTTTCCGGCACTGGTGTGCGCCGACACCAAAATGCTTTCGTCTCGCTCAATCGACGCAACGGACAAGCTTTGGAAAGGGTCGAGCTTGAAGGTCCACGTCCGGGCGGGTTCCTCCGGTGATTTGTGCTCCGAGAGAGGCACGTACTCGTAGTCCAGATCAGGCGGGAGAGCAACTTGATGTTGAATGTTGTGTGATAGAACTAGCGACGAATCTTGGGGGACGAAAGTCGATGCGCCGGCGACTTCTCTGGACTCGGCCGTTTGGAAAGAATCCGTCAGCACCGGAGCCACGACGTCCTCCTTCTTCCTCCGCTTCTTGTCCTGCTGGCTAGGAGTGTCGGAGCCCTCGTCGTCGGAAGCTTCGTCTTTGGATGCCTCCGTAGTGTTTCCCATTTCGACATCCTGTGTTTCCTTCGCTGCGCTCGCGATTATCGCCTCGTCCGCCTTTCTCTTCTTGCTCTTGTCACGTTTCCGGCTCTTCTGAGGTTTCCTCTCGTCCTCACTGCTCTGGGGCTCCGCCTTCCCATCGAACACATCGAACATGTCATCCATCCTGGCGTTTTTCTATGTTGTGGTCGGTACACTCGATATGTTTACTGCTATGTGCTAGCGCTGTTCGAGCTCGAAATCGTCGTTTTCCCAGTGGATGCAGAATCAGCGCCGGTGCAGGGTCGGCGTGCCGCAAGAAGCAATAGGTAGGGAAACAGCTAAGGACCCTAGGTTCGCAGGCTTCGGCGGGGAGTGCAGTGTGTTTTTTCGTTAATTCCCCATATGAGAACTCCCAAGCCAAAAAAAGTTGAACGGCAAGGAAGTGGGCTGCGTGGCAGAAAAACCCGTCCCTGTGCCAAACAGTGGGCGGTGAGGGCGCATCAAGATTCGGCGCCGGCTGCAACCGACGTCACGTACCATCGGAGGAACGCGGTCATCAGGTGCCTCACGTGACGCTCCAGCGCCAAGCGTTTTCCTTTCAACCTCAGACCACTGGCTGACCTCGGATCTCAAACTCGACGTTGAACATACAGCAAGCTACCCTCTTGTCGCATCCAGATCGCCACTCCGCTATTCAAGGTACGCCGACATCAATTGAGCTCCCTCCCGTGTCCTCCAAACCTAATTGACTTCTGGCAGATGTTTCCCCGCGCCGCCGCTCGTACCACGACCTCTCTGGTCACCCGCCGTGGATTCCAGACCACCCGGGCCCGTCTGTCTTCGCCTTACCACTACCCCGAGGGCGCCTACAGCAACTTGCCCTTCAACCCTCGCAGCAAGTGGTTCGGCCTCGGCTTCTGGGGCTTCGCTGCCACTGGCTTCTTCGCTCCCTTCGGCATTGCTGGTGCGTGGTCGATCTCGATTGAGGCTCTTTCGAGTCATGTACTAACCCGTGGTGATAGCGTGGCAAACCTACAAGCCTACTTAAGTTCGCTATGCGATCATTGGGTAGAGAGCTTGGCAATTGATGGATTTGGCGGATGGGTGGTGGATTGTTGTGTAAATAAGCCGAATAAACATTACTCGAGTACCTCAGTCCTTGTACTCGAAATTCCCTTTTGTCCTAATTCATTCAACCACACGTTTTCCGGGACCCTGGTCATTTTGATGCGGTATCAACAAGCTTCGCCTCACGCAAGATCGAGAATGTGACACGCGAAAGCAGGATGTGTAAGTATAAGCTCTTCCATGGAGCTTCAGGGTATTGTTATTCTATGCTGCATAATGTACATTGTTACAGGTTGTTCTTGGTACATCATAACCGACCTCCATCTCTTCTATATCTCCGACTTGACGGGCCATCCCAATTCCCCGTTGAAGATTTCATATCGCTGCCGTTGGTGACGTTATCGAGAAAGGACTGCATAAACGGGTGACGATCGGCCGGAATATCCCAGCGCTGCGCCATAGCATCAAATGTGCGGAACACGGCCTCGGTCGTTGAACACTTCATCACCGCCCGTAACGCCCAGATGACCACCCATCGATCAATGCGAAAGCCTCGAGCACCTTCGTCCCTGGCTTGGTAGAGAGCGCTCAATACCCCCTCGAGTCGTTTCTCGCTCCAATCCGAACTCGAGTAACCGCCGTGAGAGTAAAACCCTTTGAATAACGCCAGAAAGATCGTGGGGTGAATCGTGATCTTCAAGTACTTCATCTCATCCAGATACTGCGCCACCTTGGCAAGATCGCCAACTTTGATGGCGTAATGCTCAACAAACAGCCTGTATGTGTGGAGGTTCGGCGATAACTGGATGTTCTTTTGTAGGTTGATCTTCATCCCCGGATATTGCTTGCCAATCTTGGTGAACATCATCAAAACTTTCGTGATGACCTTGCCCATCGTATAATTCCTGTCCGGCATGTCGGGAGCCAGGCTATGGCCTTGCTTCATGCGTTCGTATGTCTCTTCGGCGGCTGACTCCTCGCCGCATCTGAGAAGCCCCGAGATAACACAATTGAGCACAACTGTGTCAATGATCTCGCCAGCCTCGACCATCTCCTTGTATGCGGCACGAATCCCCGCGGAATCCATCTTCAGTCCAAAGTAATGTATGAGGCTGACGTGGTGATAGCGGTTGTACGCAACTCCCCGACTTTCCATCTCCTTGTAAATCATGTCGGCGAGCGCAAAGTTTCCGGCCTTGGTGGCAACGTCGAATAGGACGTTGAAAGTTACGTCGTTCCCCTTGATCTTTGCCCCTCGCTCCATCTCCTTCCAAAGATGCAATGCAGATTCCATCTCGATCGATGTGGCTCGGGCTGCATATTTTGCCGCAAACGCCAATGCGAAGTTCCAGTGTGAGCGCCGCAGAGTAAGGCCGGCATTCTTCACATCGGCGACCAAGGCGAAATACCGCAGCATGGATTCAGAGTTCCGCTTCGGCGGCATCCCCATGACCTTGAGTAACCTGTCCCGCCATTGCCATGTGAGATGGAGCATCCTTGGTTCGGGCAGTTGCATGTAGAGTTTGTATATCGGCTCGAGGCCTACTCGGTTCGGATGCCGCAACTTGTAGGATATCGCCGCGCAGAGCTTGCCGATCAATTGGTGGACGTCGTCCGTAATCTTGAAGGTCTCGTTGCGCGTCGGATATTCGACGTCGGACCGCTTGTCCGAAACTTCCAATCTTGGCCCGTCCGATTGGGCATATCCGCTTCGGTACGGATCTCGATAGAACTCCAGATGCTCCTCAACCGCGCCTCCTTCTTCTTGATGTCCGACATATGCCATAAGTTCCCCCTTCTCCTGCATGGATGGAGTCGTTGACCCTTGGAACGAGGGTTTCGCGGCGGCGGCGGCGGCTGTGCTGTAGGTATGCGAGACATTTCGAGATCGTGGGATGCGAATAGGACGTCGGGCCTCGGTTGTTGGTGTAAAGGTCGACAGCAGCCACACCGAGCTTCTCGCACAGAAGAAAGCTCTTCCCGGCTTGCTCCTCGAGGGCTCCTTGGCGGCATCTCTCGCAGAATAGAAGGTCCTCCTCGCTGTCGTCGTCGTCGTCCCCAAGTTCCCCGGCGGTCGGTTCGAGAGCACCGCACAGACAGGGCGGTCCACTCGACTGGAGATTTTCATGAGCTCTTCCTCATGGTGAGCTGTCCCGTCGCAACGAGTTGCCGAGGCCGAACAATGGTGCAGGAGACGATAGGCTGGAAAGAAGGACGAAGGAGAAGTCCGCGGGGAAGTTGGCTGCGGCGGTTGAAGCTGTCGCTGTGGCGGAACCGACCTGTAAAGAGATGGATTTTCATCAGCAGATCGGCCACGGATGCGCCCCGGTCTCCCGCGCCGCCGCCCGGCCTTAAGATTTGCCGGTCGCCAAAATTTCCACTACATGCAAGGTACGAATACACCACGATCACCAGGCCTCGCGCGCGACGACGATACCAGCGGCACTCGACGGAATCACGCCAATTGACCCTGCTGTATGTTGATGCTGGGTCGCTGCAGTTCTCCAAACACCGGCTCGCACAACTCGACATGGGCGGGCGACAGATCAGACCTGCAAGGGTCTTCAAGACCATCACCGAGGAGCTGAACCACCGACTCCTCCCAGAGAGCTCCATCGACCGGCCGCCATGGTACAACATCATGCACTCGGTGCCTCCCAGCGAATCTCTAGTCCGAACTTTACCGATTCGCCACGAGAATAGGCCTAGGAGAGACAGGGGAAAGAATATATTCCGCCCTCAGCGACTGATGTACTTCGAGGACCGACTCCGAACGACCTTCTACAAAGACCACCCGTGGGAGCTGGCAAGGCCTCGTGTCATCCTAGAGCTGGATGGAAAGGACTACCAACTCTGCGACTGGAGTAAGGGGCTGCGTCAAGAAGGGATCCCCTTAACGGGAGAATGGTAAGCGTCGGACACCCGGAATGTCACGCCAGCGATCTAACCACAGGTACAGCGTTGTTCAGCGCCAGCTATGGCTCATTACAAATTTGCAGATGGACAAGGCCGAAGCCTACGACGTCACACGTCACGAGTTCTACCGTCTTCGCCAAGCGGAGGAGATTGAGAAGCGCGTGGCGGTCGAGGAGGCTCGCCACGTCGGCGCATACTTTGGCAAAACGAGGATCGACGTCGCCCACCTCCTCGAGAACCGCGAGTTCGAGAACTGGAAGATCTGGGCTGGAAAGGAGACGGCCAGGTTCGAGGCGCTACGGAATAATGAGGTGGAGGCCTTTGGCGACGAAGAGGGCGATGCTGTGGTGGATGATCTTGCCGCCACGGACTCTGCAGAAACAACGGCGAAGACGGCGGCGTGAGATGGCATATAGATGGGTTGAGAAGACCCTCATGTACACACCCTGTAAAACATGTACCAGAACCAGACGCTATTCACATTCAAGTCTGGTCTAACTATCCGGCCGTCTAGAGTTGAAGACCATCTCGCCGGCATTGCCAACCCTGTATCTGGCTGCCACCTTCTCATGTTGTACGAGGAAAATATCCGCTATTCCTGTGTAGTAGAAAAGCTTCCCCGTCAGGCTCAACGTCGAGATGCGCGCCCAGGACTCAACATAGACGAATTTCATTTTGTCTTCCGGTACGAGGTAGAAGATCTTCAGGATATGAACCGCCAGGCCAACGAAGAACCCAGTCGCAGGCCCATTCGAAAATATCTGTGTCGGATACTGCAGTCGCTGCCCAATTCTGTTCGCTGGCGGTGACAGCAGCACGGGGAATATGTCGAGGATGCTGAGCAGTGCAGTAAAAGGCGTTGACCACAAAGGTTGGTGGACGCGTCGAGCTCGAGTAACAACACATTTGTCGTAGGTTCCCACCTCCTTCTTCTTCGTGTCGCAAAGTGCTCTGAGTTCCGTTTCGTAGTCCTCCAAGTGGTTCTCGGACATCTTGTCGCCGCTGGAGATCAAGTATCGACGGTGGAAGCTGCCAAAGTCGCAGAAGCCATCGTCCATCATCATGAGCATCTCTTTGGTATGGCCGCCTGAGCCCAGAACGAATAGATAATAATCGATAGGCCTTCTGCGCGAGTCGGCGGAATGTTGTGTTGCCACCTTGAGGCCACGACGCCGGGTCACGATTTGGGCATGTCGAGTCTGGTCGCGCGGTCAGTTTTCTAACGTTACCAAAAGGTATTCAATGATTCTTACCGTGACAAAGATTAGAAGAGCTATTAGGAGCAATATGTAGGTGAGGAGCATGGCCCTCCACGTTGGAAGGAGAATAACTGAGGCAGCCCCAGCACCAGCTGCAATGGCTGACGCCCCAGCCAGAATAGCGAGGCTGGAGCCAGGCTTGACGACCGTCGACATATTGATTTGACAGAACCGAGAGTTTTGGCCAAGAACTTTTCAGACTCGTGCTCGGGCTTGAGCGATTCGAGATCAAGTGTTCCGTCAGAAGATCATGTGGAAGGATCAAACGATTTTGAGGGCTTATGCATGGTACTGTATTTTGTAGTACCATCCAATATTACAGTACGCCAATGGAAGACAACACGGAGATGCCTCTTTTACTGGCAACATCTACCGCGCTCACTCTAAACTTTGGCGTAAGTTCGTCGTTGGCGATGGTAACAGGGCGTTGGAGGTTGTGACCCAAATGAGCGCACGGACCATGCTCGTCTCTTCAGCGTTCTTCGAAGTTCGAACTCTACCTTAGCAAGTGTTATCCCAACGAAGCATTAAAGGTCTGGATATCAGCGTCATCATCAAGATCATGAGATCCATGAGATATCCTTGTTGTTCATATAACAGATCTCCTTTGTTCTGCCGACCATCTGGGCAACAGCAGAAAGTACAAGTATTTGTGCGATTGCAAAGCGTTTAGCAAGGTCAGTCAAGCAAACATATTCACATCCTCAACCAATCTTCTTCCAACTGTCCTCGACTTGCCACACCATCCAAGCACCATGGCATCCATGGATCACATCCGACGTTTCTTCATCGGCGCAATCTCCCTGACCTCGCCTCTTGCCACCGCTCGCCTGGTAGCCTCCCACTCGGCCTGCTTGAATAGGGAGTCCATTCCGTCTCCAGTTGCTGCAGAACACTCGATGTACCGATGAGCCCCAATGCGTTTCGCGTGCCAAGTGGCCTAGTTCCAGCTGTCAACTTGGAAAACCCAACTTCGCGCTGTACTTACCTCAGATGGACAGACACAACAAGTCTGGTATGCGAGCAAGTTGGACGGTGAATGCGCCGAGCCTTCTCGGTGGTCTTCCAAAAAACACTGGTCACGAAGATCTTTCTTCATGCCCACGAGATGGAGCAGGGGTTGGAAACTCTGCTCATCAGCAAAGCCATTGTTGAACGCGTGGTGCCACTGTGAATATCAGTCGTCAGCCTTTTACAATATGTTCTCGACGATGTGCTCACCCATTGTACAGTTGTATACATGGAAACCTGGTCCGTGATATCAAAGCAGAGAAAAATAGCATCCCAAGCAATATATGTCAACCGCTCAACAGTATTGAGGTCCGGCACGCCCGAAGTGTCCTATAGCTCAATGCGTGCGGGTTGGTCGTCGTACACACGTTCGTTGACATAGGTCTCGTAAAGTGGTCTCGCGAAAGCGCCAGCCTGATTTATCAGTATATGTGCTTCATTCTTGGAAAGGATACATTGTCGACTTACATCTGGAAAGTATCCGTAACGAGCACGACTGCAACTGTCAGTGCCCGATTGAGACAGGGCTTGGGCGATTCACCCACAACAGCAGCGACGTCTGGCCAGAGCATTTACTCCCAACAAAAAGAAAGTTGAGGCGAACAGGCTCGCGCGGTACTGGCTCCGGCGAAGGAGAGAGACTTCTCCGTTTCCGCTTGCGACTAAACAGGCTCAGAAGCCCATTTCTCTTCCGCTGAACCTCCTCGCCCGACCGCTCACAAAAGGCCGTCGATGGTCTACTCGACGAAACAGACGACCGTCCAAAGAGTGGCGTCGCGGCGCGAAGGAAGCTCAATCGCGTAGATGGCCGACGCGGAGGCTCCTCTACTTCACGAATGGTCTAGGTGATGTTGGTTAGCCTCAACACTACACCAATTGCGGTTGAAGACATGGGATACTTACGAGACGCGTCTGAGGTCGGTTCTCGAAATCATCGTCGGCAAAGGGGTCTTCGCGATCGAGGCTGCTGGGCACGCGGTTACGCCAGGAGTAGATGCGGTCTTGGGCGCCCATTGTAGGGTTGTTGTTGCGACAACAGTAGGGGAGGCAATGCAACACGAGACATGTAGGGGAGAAGAACATACGGGCTGTCGATGAAATAAATGGTCCGACCAAGAGGAATCTAGATGGGAGGTGACGCGAAGTGATGTATTTTTTCGCCGCCAGCTGGCGACGGCGCCCCGTGCAAGTGCGAGATATCGATGCCATGACCACTAAGTCACCTTACTTTTTGCAAAAGCTAACATCCCATGACATGTTTGGAAGAGTCTTTTGATCTCATAGGTCTGGGCTCTCCAGGTATCACATATACAGTCATCAAATGCGTCTGGTCACGAATAGCTCGCTACGGCAGGCATAGAATAGCAACAGCGAGTATATCTGCAGTGCCTACATATAGTGTATACACCCGCTTTCCAGTTAGCAGTCATCTATTACTGCACTCTACAATATTTCTTATGGATATCTGCGTTGTGTCATATTCGATCTCTAGTCAAACTCCTGAACTGTCCCGAATTTCGTACCGGCTTTAAGTCCAAAAGGCGCGTCACTAATGTCCCTTGTGTTCTCCTTCGGGAGGTAAGGCAGCTGAGAATGTATGATGGACATCTACAAAACACATTATTGGCTTTTATTAGTCCTTCCCTATTCTATTGATGCGAAATCGTTGTATGTCGTGTGCCACTTTGTTCATTTTTTGGCCATGAAGAGGAACGCATAGTTTCCTTAATCCATGGCTAAGCTCATGGAATAGGACTCCGTCTTGCCGCAGTGCGAATACTCGGTACTAAGGTATCTTAGGTACCTTGAAGTTGAGAATTTGCGCCGCCATCTGGACATGACGGTTGTTGGGCCCTGGAGCCATGCTTGCGGCGTGTTGCGGTTTAGTCTGCTTGTCTTGTGGGTCTCCTTTTATAGTGCTAGTATAGCAGATTATCAGCGGTGCGGTAAGTGTATTAACAGCCTAGTAGGGACCTTAATAAAGTCTTAATAAAGTGATAATAATATGTTTCTAGTTCTGGTTCTGGTCTTAGTGGTCATGGTTAACATGCAATTGCTACCAACTGTCATGCATAGCACGGCTTGTGATTGTGTAAAGGCTTGCTAATGCTAGTGTGGAAGCTAGCGGAGCTAATGTGTGATATGGGCCTTTGCCGTCACGTGGACCACAGGGTCCGACAACGCGTTGACTCCCAGTGCTCCTGATGCGAGTCCTGGCGCGGCTCTCTTGGCTGGGTACTCATCTGCTTGTTTGGGAGCTGCGCGTTTCTTGGTCACCTTCGCCGCCTTAGGCTCCGTCCCTGCCTCCTGCGACTTGTCTAATTTGCCGCCTGTCCAAGCATTCAGCTCTTTAAGATAGTGCTCCTCTAGTAACATGTTTCCTGTCGTCTTGAGCTTGTCGTTTTTGCGGAACCTCTCATCGGTTGTCGGACCTGCCTCGTTAGTAAGTAACATTTGCAGGAGTAAAGTTACTATGTCTGATAACCTAAAGCCTAAATATGAGAAAATGTTTATCTATAAGGTCCCTAATACATAAAACATAATAGGTATTAGGCTTAGTCTTATTTTATTAGGGGAATCTAAACCTGCCGTAGTTCTTGACGAGTTCTCCCTCCAACAACACTCAGTTATAAGATGGCACGGAGAGTTCACGGCACGATCGCGAAAGAATGGCCTCCCACGTTGACGGTCCGCCCTGACGACATCTATCGCCAGTATACTAGCGATCAAGATCCCAAGAAGCTATTCGAAAAAGCGGCCGGCTGGATCAATGACTTCCAATTGGCTAGTGACAAAGATACATGTGGTCAAGACGAGGTTATTGCCAAGGAGATCCATGAAGCCATGGGTCGTGCTATTTTCGGAAGCAACATGATCGAGCACGTAGGGCTTGGATGGGACATAACAGCACAGTTATGCCGTCGGATCTTTGCTGGGGAGGATATTTCATCAATATCCGAGAGGAATACCGCCTGCCAGGACGAACTACTTGATCTTTATCGTCAACAAGCAACTCTTCACGACATGCCAGCTCAGTATGTTCTTCGAGGCCGAGATGAAGTCGTCCAACATGCCAAAGCATTCCAGCATCTCCTTCATGCTTTTGTCGTTAAGAAACAGGGTCTTACTGAGAACTTGATCAAGCAGACCCACCAGATTCTTACCAAGGACGTGCCCATCGTTCAGCCAGGATTCCCCGACGTCGCCCCTGAGGATTATGGTGGCATCTACAGAACCGTCATCGTCATTGCCGGCGAAACAAACTTCACCGTCCCAGCTTCCATTCCCGCCAAGATGGAAGAGATGTGCGCCAGACTCGCCGAAGAGCTCTCCATTGCAGAATCGAAGAATGTTATTGATCCCTTCTCGATGGCTACGAAGTACTCGATGGAGTTTGTGCAAATCCACCGCTTTCGAGACGGCAATGGAAGAATGTGCCGCATGATACTCAACGCTATCCTTTGTCGCTATGCGGGCGTCGTCATCCCAATTGGAGAACAAGAAGATGATAGGGACGAGTACATGGGCATCAAACGACGTGCAAGCCAGGATATGGAAGGGCATGGCGAATACGCTACTTTTGCTCTTAAGAAAGCCGTTACCCGCCTCCGAGAGATGAAGAAGAAGTTGGCACGCGAAAGAAAAAGAGTGAGGGTTGATCAAAGGCAGACTTAGACCTTGAAGTGAGTTCCTTTCTCGAGGTCGAAGTCGTGCACGCACTCATTGGGGAAATGCGCCCAGCTCTCTCAAGCAGCCTCCATGATACTCCACGCTTCTTCTGTCCAAGCGCGAAGCCTACCATGCATCTCTCGGCAGGGCTGTGTATCAAGACACAAAAAATGGGATATGGTGTTCTCGTGAGCAACTACAAGATGGCTGCTGTTGAAAACTCTGTGGTTTGTCTACAGCATATCTTAGGGTTTACTACACAGGGATTGTGGTCTGGAGTTTTCCCTGCCACCCGTGATTAGTCCTTCTAAGACTCGCGTGTACTCGTCGGGGTTGATGAATTATCACAAAATATTCCCTCTACGCCGCTGAAATGATTAACATCACAACGGAGCCAAGCTGAGGAAGCCTACTGAAGAAGATTGTCTCATCAGAGGGTGATACGCCCATGGAAACAGCTCATGGACACTAAGCAGCTGACTCCTCGCAATATCATACGCGGGTTCCCTAGTAATGTGTGACTTTGCGTACTTTCTGGTGCTGGACGTTGTCATCTCTCTCTTCCTAGGACCCGGGTATGATGACAATCATCCCTACGACGATCTTAGGATTTAGGGGGCCATGAGGTTATATTGGAATATTGGAATTCCGGCGTATTCTGTATTAAGCAAGTTTCGATGTTCATTGAGATCAGACATGACGTTAAAAACATTTTCGCTGAAGTTTGGTTCCAAAGCTATTGAAAATGACTAGGAAGAGACACTTACAAAATGATGAAGCCATCATATCTGAGGGAATGATCAAGGTTCGTTACCCCCCTCAAGCAATATGATCCGCCAAGTTCTTAATATCCGCCCTCTTCAACCTCTCCCCATCAACCTTCAACTCATCCACAGGAAACCACTCGCGCAACCTCCCCCCCCGGCCTCCCAACCCCAGCCTTCAACTCCTCCTCCTCCCTCCCCAAAACCATTACCCCCAGCGCCGTCCCGCAGAGCCAAGCCCAAACCATGCCCTCGCCATTGAAACCCGCGGCAATCCATTGCCCAGAGCCCTCAACCGACTCTCCGGAGTCAGGAAGGCGTCCCACCAGCGGCATCAGATCCCCCGTGAATCCCAATATCCCCGTCCACGCTTTCGTCACTTCTGCCTGGCCTCCCCATCTAGGCTCGAAGATGGTTCCCATCACTCCTCGAACGTGCACAAGAGGGAGGGCGTCGACCTTCCCGTCATCCCACACGCCCATCTGGTCCAGTCCATCCTCCTTGCTGCGGAAGAAGCCCCCGCCGACCATCAAGTCGCCCGGGGTTCCATCTTCCCTGTCCGGCCGCTGCGTCACGTAGTCAAAGCCAGGGCTATAGATGATACTCCATGAACGCTTTCCGTGCGATGCTGGGAAAGCCTTGCCGGGTCTTTGAGAAGACATGTGGGCCACGGCACCGGTGAGATGCCCGCGGAGCAAGGGGTTGAGTTGCGAGGCAAAGGCGTTGGTGGCATGGATGATGTGACGCGCTTTCAAGGTCCCGAGGGGAGTTTGGACGTTGTAGGGATACTTAGAGGAGGAGTCTTGGGTGATGGCTTCGACGGGTGTGTTTGTGCTGATGGTGAGGTTTGGATAGTGCTCGAGAAGATTGTTCCATACTCCAGTGACAAGTCTAAATGGCCACAGTGCGCCGGCTTGATATGAAACGCCGCCGACAACAGTTTTGTTGACTCCGAACTAGAAGGATATTAGCACTTCATACAACCGGTTCGGTCCGTGTCACTGGTGTAAGTGAGCAGTCCTTAAGCTTAGTTGAAGCTCTTATCGAACTCTCGATGCTTACCTCCTCTTCAACCTCATCAGCCTCCCACACTCTGCACTCTACCTCGGGCATCCACTCCCGCAGATCGATAACTTCCTGCTTCGCCCTCTCGAAATCCTTCTTCTCAAGAAACAAGTCAACAGTCTGCACCTCCCTCACCTCCCCAACGGGCACCGTCTCCCCCAGCTCGAGGATGGCCGCTAGATGCCTCTTCTGAAACCTCACCACCTCCCTCGCTCTCTCCGGCCCCAATTTGTCGCGGAACGTCGCAAACACCTGGTACGGCTCACACTTAATATGCCCGCCATTACGCCCCGTCGCGCCGCTGCAGAGCGTGCGCGCCTCGCAGACGACTACGCGCGGGGCGGTGTCGCCCGAGAGCTCAAGAAGCGACTTGGCGATTGCGGCGCTCGTGATGCCGCTGCCGATGATGACGATGTCGGCTTCTGGCGGGAGAGGCTGTTGGATGTTGGTGAGGGCTGGGAACGGCGGGTCGTCGAGCCATGACGATGAGGTGGGATTGGGGGCGGGTAAACCGGGTGGCGAGGTTGCGCGTTGGAGGAGGGCTTTGTATTGCGAGTTGAGGGTTGACAGGACTTTGATAATGGTGGAGACGTTGGAGGACGCATCCTGAATGAGGGATACGACGGATCCCATGGTGAAGATGAGTTTCAATCTTATTTAGATATATTCAAGTACAGGTCATGGATGCTGACTGCGATAAGATATATCGCGCTCGTCGATTATCAGATCGAGGTCCCACTCACATACATGCGAGCAAACACGCCCAGTAAATATATTGCACAGTTACACATATCTCTCGAGCCGAGGATTCTCCTAGTGTTGAATAAAGTGGCAAAACAATGCTGGCATTTGATAGATCGAGAACCCTTCTAGGAACTAAGTAGTAACATTCTCTCCCGTTCTAAATCGAGCCCAATAACCCGCCAAATATTTTCCCGTCGTCCTTGAATCCCGGTTCACAAACTTTGGCATCTATGTAGCAGCATCCCTATTCGCCCAGTATCCTTCTCATACAATAGACCTTCCTTCCCAAGACTAAATCCTAAGCTAAAGCAAAGCACTTTTTTCGCAATAGTGTTTGGTTTTCAGAAAGGATTTCTCCAGGTGCGAACAGAGAGAACCTCGGATGCGAATAGTAAGACTCAATTTTCCTTAACCGACACAAAGACGCCATGACGAAAACAATAAGAAACCCGTGTTTGAACACCGACCAGTCGAGACGAGATATATATGAAAACACCCGAGCAAAGACATAGAATTCCGAAAAGGGAATAAGCAAGGAAACGTATAGCTAACCAAGCCCTTTGTGGCCACCCGTAGCTGAAGAAACCCATCATACACTGACATACCCTTCGTCTGCATCGCTAATGTCTACTTCGTAATTCGCAGGGTCCGAAAACCTTCCGCGGGGGTCAAGCTCCAGCTCCTCCCTCACATCTCTCTGTATTTGAAGGAAATACTTCCTCAGGCTGCGAAGCCCCTTCAGGAATCCTCCATCGGGACCATCAGGGTGCTGCGGCGGACATGGCTTGTCCTGGATCCTGTCTAGAGGCGTCAGACTATTCGCGAAGTCCGCAATCTTGAAGTCAATCTCTCTCTTGTTCTTCTTGTGTTTCTTCCGCGTGGTCTCTTCCGTGTCGGTGGCCGCGTCGGTGGTCGAGTCATACATCGTCTCATACTCAGTGCCGTCCTCAGATGCATCGCCATCGTAGAACATGAGCAGACTGGCGGCGTAGAAGCGATACCCTCTGAGACCGTAGACGATCTGCTCCAACCGAGCGAGCTTCTTCAGAACCACAGGAATATGGTGAAGAACGCTATGCAGGTCGACCCCGTTGTGCAGAAACTTCTGCAATGCCCCTTGGAATTCTCTGCCAACCTTCAATTGTCGCCCATAATACTTGTCTTGAAATTCATAGCCCTCCGTCTTCGCATTCCAGACTTGAAGACCACAGATTCGCACGCCCAACTCGGACGACGTAGTTGTGCGACACTTCGCCTGTTGTGACTTTTGTTTCTTCGGTGTTGCTTCCACGCCATACTGCCGGGTGCCCATCTTCAGATCCATCATACATGGTCGTTTCATACCCGCAGTGAGATCTTCTAATAGCAAGAAGTATTCCACACGGTGTCGCTGGGTCATGGCTTCCTTCGGGTTAATCGGTCGATGGATTTTCTTGAACTCTTCGTCGGGACTCGGCAGCGTGGATGTAGCGGCAGTATCTTCGTACGCAGCCTGAGCCAGCTCGAGCTCCGTTGGGTGTTCAGCATGTACGGACGGAGTAATCTCTTCGTTCGGAGTGCCGTTATTGGAGTCTACAGCCTTGGAATCATCGTTGTCCCCTTTGTATCCCGCATCGTCGGCTTCTTCAAAGTACTTCAGATCACCCCTAGACTCTCTCACGTCCTGGGGCTTGCGTCGAAGTCCTCCGGCTGAGTATCTCCGCTTTTTCTTGGCGAGAAGAGGGTTCGTTCTCAGCAGATCTGGCTCCGGCGCGCTTGTGCCTGTCACATCTTTGACCTCTTCCGGTGGCGGCTCAGGCTCGGACTGAACAAACTCTACATCTGGGCCAAGGTCGCTGTGGGAGTATATATGGAGGGGCTTCCTCGCATGCCGCGGTGGCTCGGTGGGCTTCTCGTCGCTCTCGTCAATTGCTATATTGGGTCCCTTGCCTAGATTTGGGTCCGAGTTGCTTGATCGAAGCAACCGCTGCAATATCGGTCGCGGGATGGACCTCTGGTGCGGCCTGCGATGTCGTTGTATTTCGATGGGCTCCTTGAGAAACACATCGTTAAAGACTTCGTTCCGTAGTCGCTTATTGACAGTCGTGGCGCCCCAGCTGTTTGGTCTGTCGTCCATCAACGGCCGCGTCTGGGGCTCGCAGAGCGTCAGGCCAGCACCCCTCGACGCAGCAATACTTCGCCGTCTGAACGATTCCGGGGGTGGGTTCGGCTGAAGCAAATTGCGGGGGAGGATGTGTCTGTTATCGTCAAATGTGACTGTCGGGATGGGGACGTTGGTGTTTGCCAGGGATTGGCTGATGATTCTCGCGGGAGCCGCTTCAGCCCGAATATCCTCCTTGAACCCGTTCTTCCCGGGCTCTGGCTTGTCTGCTGTCGCTGATTCTCGGATTTTCTTGCGCTCCAATGTGGCAGCATCGTCTTTCTTGGACGTGCTCCTTCTGCGCGGTTGTTTCTGGAAGGTGACGTTCAGGACGCCTATATATCTGCAAGGCCGTGTTAGTATTGGGCGCGCAGAGCAAGACAAACAACATATGTCTGGGAAAATTGCCGGGCGGGCGGAAAATGCCTCAACTGGCAGGACACTACATACCGAGGGAGGAAAGGCAAGAGGTCACGATGGTATCTCTCAATGATCTCGTAAAACTCGTTTTCCCTATTGTTGAGCTGCTTACACACCGCTCTGCGAGAGAAACGCCATATAGTAGTATGGCCGCCGACCTGATGCTTATATGGAACGAGCTCAATCGCCTCCAACGGAGCCTGCGGGACATGCTGGTGTTCGTGGACATGGTCATCATACTGAGTCACAATTTGCGGCGGCTTAGGAGGGAGAAATGGCTTCACTTCAAAGTCGTCTTCGATGGCGCACTCGTCGACCTTCTCAGGCGCGAGCTCTCCGCGCTTCGAAACAAGACTCTCACGAGAAGGGAAGCTAGAGAGGACATAAGGAGGTCCATCCTTTTCCGAGACCTCGGGCTCGGGTTCATCGGCTTTGACAAGCCAGGGGTGCTTCTTACTCTGGGAGATGGACCTCGTCCTCGCCAGATGAACCTGGGCCAGATCTGGCGTCTCACATACGCGAGAATCTGATAGCTCCTGATGGGGCAAGAAGACAGCAGACGAAATCTTCTCCTCGCCAGACTCGTCCGCCTCTCCTTCATCGTGAAACCCATCGGCTTCGGTGTTGGTGCTGTCAGCTGACTCCCGTCGTCCTTCCGCAGTTTCGGCCTCCGAAGCCGGGGGCGGCCCCACATCGGCAATCGTCGCCACCGGCTTGACGTCCTCGTGACTCTCTGCTAGTTGGGGCTTGTGCGCCTGCACCGGTGTCTTTCCGCCTTTCGTATCATCGGTGGGAATAGCAAAGTAATCCTCCTGAGGTGAAGCGCAGAACGCGTCGGCCTCATCGAGGGTCTGTGGTGTGAGCAATTGCGTGTCTGATGAAGCGCGATCCTCCGGTCGAAGTCGGACTGATGTCTGGGATGCTGATGAACGGAGGTCTTTCAACAATCGCCCATGTCGTCTTGTTTCTTCGTCCACTTCCAGTGTTGGTGTGAGCCTTTCCTTGATCGCTGACTTGGTGTCTTTCCGACGTGACTTTTCCTCGGTGGGCAGCCCTTCCTTGAAGAATCGTAGGCTGTAACTCGACTTGCGACTCCGTGCGTTGGGTTCCACTCCGGCCATTGCCTCTGCCACAGACTTTTCTACCAATCCATCTTCTTCTTTTCCCTCGCCAGAACCAATAGACCATACCTTCTCCGTCTTCTCCGTCTTTTCGGGCCCAATGGTGAGCCTATGATGAGGCATCTTGGTACCATTGCTCCGAGGGGGGTTGACGCCGTTTTCTTGTCGCAAGGACATTGGTGACGGCTTGACTTCGGCATGGCCGCCATTGAAAGGTGCGGACGTATTGCTGGGGCTTGCTGAGTGGGAGAATGTCCGAGGTTTATGTAGATCTCCTGTACGTCGCTCGATGTCCAACGAAGTCGACGATCGGTCACCTTTCGGGTGGTCCATGAAGTCGCGATGCTCCAATACCATTTCCCGAAGACTCGCAAGAGATGAATGGGTGAATGATGAGGGCATGCTAGCAGCATCTCTCCCGGGAAGCATTGCGCTGGTGGCAATGGCAGTGGTTGCTGCCATGTTGATGGGCTGGGCTGTGGTTTCCGTCAACGGCTTGCCGTCAGCGAGATGCGCGGGCACATCCCGTTGTTGGATACTGGTAACAGAGGATCCGTTCTCTCGTTCAATTCGGGGAGCAGGAGTAGTCGTCGCTGTCGCAGGTGTCGATTTGGGTTGTCTGTGGCCAGACGGCGGTGTTGGGTCGATGTTGGGCTGGCTCGGGGACTTGAGGATGCCGCGGGCAGAAGCCAAGGCCTGGGAGAGCAATGACGGGCCAGCCTGGCGCTGCAGTGCACCGGGACCACGAGTCTTCTTATTCTCGGCGGCATCACCGCGGTTCGGGAGGTCGAGAGGTGGCGGCGCTGGCACGACGTTGGCTGCAGCCAGGGTGGCCTCGTCCTGGGCAGACGCCTCCGGGTGC